>JXSR01S031181.1:18382-29937 GCA_000969725.1 Ophiothrix spiculata
CACAACAGCATTACCCCTTGTTACACATTCAAAGTTACACTCACAGGGACATATCAAATTACCTCCTTCTTATCCAGATTAAGCTGCCTAGTATTTCATAATATGTTCTAGGTGGCCTCTTTGCAGATTTCAAAAAATTCTTTTACTCTAACGACAAAGCTCTGGACGTTTGTGCATGCGTTCTTCTTGATCTTCCTGTTTTCACTGGTGATGTTCAGTTTCAGGTCAGGAATAGCCCAGGGTGTTAGGATGTACTGTCCTTCAGATATCTCAAAAAAGTATTCGAGCGGACTTAAATCATGGGAGTGAAAGGGCCAGGGTTTCTTTGTTTTGAGCAATATGATTTTTTATGAAAAAGTTAATTAATAAAGCCATTCTAAACCGTTTAGCTGTATGAGGCGTCAGGTTGTCATAGTGAAGTGGCAGAAGAGTATCAACACTGTATGGTATATTGGCTCAACCACTTTGAACTTTCAGACCTTCTTGCTATCTTAAAAGTTGACTGATTGCATAATGTTTGGTACCAAAAGAATTCTACAAGTTTCTTCTATCAATACATATGTCTATAGTTGCCATGCGAATCCTGGTTTTAACGTTATAAGCATTTAAAAATGGGTAGTTAATTTTTGGACACCCTGTATTTGGCCGAACGGTGAAAGTGTCGCTCTAATGTTTGTTGTTGTTTTTTACAAGAAATTCTTGGTGCCGTTTTTACCCAAAAAATCATCAAACATAGGTCAATTTTACTGGCTAAGCTCAAAATTTCCCTTTTTTTTTTATTCTGGTGGGCGGGTATTTGCATGGTAAAAACCGGATCAATATAAAGAAAAAGAATAACAAATTTATTGCTGAAAAGCATGATAACACGTTTTCGGTATTCATTTCTTCCCTCAAAAGGCAAAATGTGATCGCTTCCATTACCCGTCTACTACGATAGATTTGCACACAAATAACTCAGGATCTGAAAAGATTTTGGGCATGACAGTTTGATTCGATCAAACTTTATAAAACGAATTTTCAGCTATTGTGGCCCAGAGAGCCAAGGATATATTTTACAGATCACTGATTTTCCTGTTTTAAAATGTTTAACTAGGGTTCCCATAGCTCTGCAATGGAAACATTCAGAAAAGAGGATCAATATTTTATAAGTTATTTGTGTGCAAATCTATCAAAAGTAGATGACTAATGGAATAGCAGGATCTTTTCTGATCAATAAAATAAGGTAGCAGTAACAGAGGTGTGTAGTTCAGATCAAAGAGCCATTTCTTTTGACAAGACTTCACTAATGTCACATTTGCTGTGATAATATCGCCACACCTGTTCACCGCAAGTCTGTTACCTACATGTCATTGAAGAATTGGTTCTATACTATCGCAAAGCCATTAGGGCAGCATCAATAAACAATGTTTATGAACTGGTAGTTCCTGGCTGACTGCCAGGAACTACCAGTTCTGACCAGTTGCTACTGTTTTAAACAATGACAACCGAACGGTCAGCTGTCGATTGAGTTTTGATGCAGCCATAACATCTACCTCATGCATGTTGTGTCAGAAATAATTCAAGTCCTGGATTTGCCTCAATGCAAACACTCTCTCAATATGCAGAACAACAGCTTACCTGATCCAGTCCTGCCGACTATGCCAATCTTCTCTTTGGGTTTAATATGACAGTTGATTTGATTGAGAACTAATGGAAGACCTTCCCTATATAATAGCTTACCTGATCCAGTCCTGCCGACTATACCAATCTTCTCTTTGGGTTTAATATGACAGTTGATATGATTGAGAACTAATGGAAGCCCTTCCTTATATCTCATGGAGTAATAGCTTACCTGATCCAGTCCTGCCAACTATACCAATCTTCTCTTTGGGTTTAATATGACAGTTGATATGATTGAGAACTAATGGAAGCCCTTCCCTATATCTCATGGAGTAATAGCTTACCTGATCCAGTCCTGCCAACTATACCAATCTTCTCTTTGGGTTTAATATGACAGTTGATTTGATTGAGAACTAATGGAAGCCCTTCCCTATATCTCATGGAGTAATCTTTGATGACCATTTCTCCTTCTTTAGGCCAGTTTGCTGCCGGCTGTTTGTCTTTTACTTGCCCTGCAGCTTCCGACTTCAACGTCTGAAAAATAAAACTTGATTAGTAACTACTACTATCAAATGTGTTACCTTCTAATTTTCAATTAAATATCACACAATCTCCTTTCGCTTCCTTTGTTGGTTTCTCAAACACTTAAGTCCAAATTTTTAAAAGAGGTTTAAGAGTTAGACCAGGTTTAAAGTAAGACCTGGCTTAAACCAAATTTTGTATCGCAGCTAAATATATTTTCCTTGACCAATATTGTCATATTTTGAGTTGTTTGCAAGATTTATAGTTGAATCTTTAATTTTGAAATTTGTTGCAGTTCAAACATGCTACCAAAGGGCATTTTATGGCAGTAGTAATTTTGATTTAGGCCTTGTCTAACTTTAAACCTTGTCTAACTCTTAAACCTCTTTTGTGCATACAGACCCTAGTCATCATCCTTAATATTGGTTGTTTTGTGTTTTTGCTTTTTGTATAGCTGCGTTAGTTTGAGCAATGATTTTCATGCTACAGTTTGAGTTTATATGTGTGCCTCCTTTATGTCATCATTGTTTTCTTGATGCTTTCTGTCTAATTTTATCTGACCCACTTTGAGGTTATTATCTCAATTTGTAATCAGTTGCTAATTCATTATTAATGAAGTCAAAATATATGTGTAACAAATAAAGTCATATATCATTGGAAACAACTTAATTTGGGCACTATCTGAATTACATCTACACGATCAAATACACATAACATTATTAACAATGCATCAGTTGGAAGAGGTCCAAGAAAAGGTTAACTCAAATTTACCTTGATATAACTGATAATTCTTTCTGCTGATGTAAATCTGGCTTCTGTCTCTGAGGCCATTAATACCATGAGTTGTAACATACCAGTTATCTGATGGAAAAATAGAAAAATCCACCAAATTAAAGTAAAATATTATATGTTGGTAAGATTCAAAAAGAATCCTTATGCAAAAAAAGTTTCCTTGTCCTCATATGAATTCTAAAAGTTTGGTTGGTCAGTTGGTTCTCTCCTTTTTAAATTTCTACTACCAGGAAACTCTACTATCATCTTTACATAATTATCTTAAAAAAATACATATTTAAATTTGGTTGGTTGGTCCTCTTATTTTTAAAATTCTTATTACTAGGAAACTCTACTATATCTTCACATCATTATCAAAATATGCAAATTTAAGCATATTTAGTAAGCAATTTAGTTCTCTCCTTTTTAAATTTCTAATTACTAGGAAACTCATGTAAATTCAAGCTAATTCTGATGTTAAAATGATTCCACAAACATTAAAAACAACTAATGTCTTTAAACGCAAACTCTTAAAACTCTTAACCCTAGTTCTACAAGGGGGGGGGGGTTAATTGCAAAAAATGTGTACCTCTAAGTTCATCCTTTCCGCTTATTCTAGCGAAAACATTTCGACCCTAACAACTTCATGGGGATACGGTTTCGTTCAAAGTTCGGAGGTCAGGGGGTTGATTCTAAAAATGTACTTTTTAGTCATTTATATAAGAGATATCCATTTCAAATTTAGGTAAAACTAGTAATTTTCTACAATATATAGCAAAAAAAGGCATGAAAATCGGATATTCCTACTATTTTTTAGAAAATATTGATTTTTGCCTATATTTTCCGCACAAAATGCCAATTTTTCACATGTTGGTGATTATGACGTCACAGTGACGTCATACATTTATGGATGACCTTGATTTTGGTATCAATGGAAAGAGGGACCGATACCTATCCATTGGTACCACATCCGGCGGCCAGGGGGACTAGCAATAAAAAATTAAGGGGGATTGCAACAACCCCCCCCCCTCCATATAATATGTTTGTGAAAATCGCTCCATATAACAAGGGTTTCACTAAAATTCAATTTATTTTTTATCTCTTCAAACTGCAAAAATCTGAAAAGAAGAAAAAGTTAAGAAATCCCAAATATGGTTTGGTATACAATTTGTACAGAAAGTAGTGAAAAAAAATCTAATTTCCAAAACTAGGGTCGGTTGGTTGTTGACAAGCAAACAACTTTTTTCAGTTAAACTTTTTTGGCCTTATTGATGATCATAAAGATTATTGTATGTTATTACATGTATTTAGAGAATAAAAGATGAAGATTATTGTTTTGCCTGTCATCTATCGTCTCATAATGGACGGGCGTACATTATTTTTTTCGTAATGGGCATCCATTATAAGATTACAAATTTTAGTCATCTATAAACCAAAAACGATGTAAATTATTGCCAAAAACTATAAACATTATCATTGGAAAAACGTACACCCCTATTCAAACATGAAATATTCCAAACCCAGTAAAGCTGTTCGCGCCGAATGTATGCGTATACCTGCATCGCGCCGTGATTTTGAACGCGCGGCTCTACTGCGTTTCACGCTGAACGCACTGTCATCTATCGTCTCATAATGGATGGCCAACATTCCTTATTAGGAAGTACAACCGCACTCAGTGACTAAGAATATTATATATATCCCTTTTTTCTTACTACAGGTTCTTTAGTTATATTTATCTTACACAAATGCTAAATATAACATATTGACAAGATAGCTAATACATTGTAGCAATATACTATACCATTTTCAAAATGGGACTGCTTTTCAGATAAATTCTCTTCCATCTGTCTCTTTATCATTGTTATCAAAAATGAACATTTTAAAGCCTTTGATATGATTAATCAAGGGGCACTTGCATATTCAACTATATAAATCTTTGGAATGCAAAAAAGTTGTATCTGCATTGTCTGCAGTATGTGCAACCTTATACAAATATTTTTAAAAAATGTCTCCCATACACCAGTGGCTTTTGAAATGATTCATTAGGTGACATCATCACCTGGAGAAACATTTTAAGAGCCACTTAAACAAAACTGGACACCAAAGAGTGTGCAATGCAAATGACAAATGGCATCTATTGCACTTACAACTTACTTGCATTCACATGATGATTCATCATGTGAGTGTAAGAAACTGGTATCTGCAATAGCTGCCATTTGTCATTAATTTGCATTGTACACTATATAATCTCCAGTCTTGAAACATATTTGGTAAGGCCTTTTTATGCATTTTTCACATTCTAGTGACAAGGTGCTAAATTAATATAACTTATAACAGCCATTACAGATACGACTTTCTTGAATGACTCTCCGCTTGTGACTTACCTGCACAGCATAAGCTATTGCTAAGCCTGCCAAAGCTGGTGGGATCTTGCCATGTAACAAAACAACTAGTACATTAGTCGTAGTTGAGACCAACATGACTTACCTGTACAGCATAAGCTTTTGCTAAGCCTGCCAAAGCTGGTGGGATCTTGCCATGTAACAAAACAACTAGTACATTAGTCGTAGTTGAGACTAACATAACTTACCTGTACAGCATAAGCTATTGCTAAGCCTGCCAAAGCTGGTGGAATCTTGCCATGTAACAAAACAACTAGTACATTAGTCGTAGTTGAGACTAACGTGACTAACGTTTCAAGCCGGATACCGGCCCATCTAGCCGCTAAACGGAACATGATCAAAGGCAACGAGTTGTCATCTAATAAAGTTACAAACCTGTACAAAGAGGAGATAAAACAAATGTAATTAGAAGAGACTTTCAATGGTATAGACCAATAGGCAAAACAATAATTTATTGGACAATTTAAACAAAACTCCAGAGTACAGGGCCCATTGTTTGTAAATGCAACCACTGCATGGATTTTTGTTTAAATTGTCAAATAAATATTTTTTTTGCCTATAAGATTTAACATTTACTACATATTTCTAGTGTACAACCTTGCAGAAGTCTCGAGTGTTGTGGTGGTCTTAGTGCAAATTATTGTAAAAAAAATATAACATCAAGGCAATAGTTATCAAATAATCAATTATAAGTTTGTAAAACACTTTTATAACTAATCACCTATAATTTGATAATTGTTCAATATTTTTTAAAACTGAGCAATAACTGATACTTTTTATTACGAGGAGTTTGCTCTCCTCGCTTCAGGATATACCGTCACCAACTTGGGACGCCATCTACAGCAAGAGGAGAATCAGTTGCAACTAAGCATTAGACCGCAGGACGGTGATAGGTATCACTGAAATATTCGGAATAAAAAATAAGTATTATTGCTCAGTTTTAAATCAATATTGAGGAAGCCTACCAACACTTAAAACATTAATTTGTTGATAATTGTTATATTGTTTTTGTCACAAAGACAAAATCATAATCAGATAATAGTAAATACTTTGTGGCGTACAGCAAATCAAGGTATTTGTACAAATGAACAGTACTGCAGTGCCACAAATCAGAGATAGCGAAATCACAACAAAGCTACAGCCGAAATTTGGAAACAACATTACAATTTTACATGCAATCAAGAGTAAAGCGTTAAAAAATCAAATATCATAGTGACAAACTTTTCCCCAAACACCATCATGCATATCGCATAAACAATGTCTCACAAATACATTGCATTTCTAGAAAAAACAGCAGCGATTATTATATATGTTTCAAAATATTAAAACAAATATCATGATATTGTGAATTGTTAAGTGTAAGATCATGGACAAATAACAGTGCGTTCAGAGTCTAGCAATTTTAAAACTTGATACACAGTCTTTACACGTGCTACGAAAAATGAGCTTTAAAATTTCAAGACTGCATATCGAGTGATGTTGCCATACCTGTCAACATTTTCAAATTCTGATGCGGGAGACTTTTGTAATCACTTAAATTTATGAGTACCGTTTACGGGCAACTGACATATGAGGCCCAACAGGTACACCCAAAAAATTTACATAGCTTTTGAAAACTGAAAAGGGACAAAAATGGGTCTCCAAAGTGGACATACGACTCACAAAAATGATCTCATTTTAAAATCTCTTAACAAAATATAACGTGTACACGGTCTGAAATGCACGCTAGCGGAACATTGCGGTAGAATTTTTTTCAATGCGGGAGATATCGGGAGATTTTTTTAAAGCGGGGGATATGCCTACCCGATCGGGAGATCAGGAGGGCTGCCTAAAATCGGGAGACTCCCACCTAAATTGGGAGACTTGACAGGTATGTGTTGCAGTGATGAAATTGCTGGACTCTGAACGCACCATTATTTAGAGTTATTCCAAATCATTTTAAACAGTCCAACAACACCTGACGTAATTCATAAGTCAACTTCGTTACAGACAACATTTAAAAAAGAGGAACGCAGCAAAATATTAAATCCCAGTCAAATACAATAAATTTCCTCTTTGAATAACCCATAGAAATAAGTTTCTAAATACAAAGACTAATCATAAAAGCAGAGCAATGCTTGGGGTAAAAACACAAAGTGTTATATCAACAGTTAATAACATGAACATACATATATCGGATATGCAGCTAAAAAAGAAAATGTAGCTTGATCTTTAAATTTTGCAATCTTGACAGAGGAACTTATATAGTAACATCTAGAGCCATTAAATTTCTTTCAATATTATCATATTCTATCTAGTTTTTACCACAGAAGTGAAATTGAATATGCTAGACTTCAAGCTAGCTAGTATTTTTATACTTTTTGTCAATATAATGGTTTTCTTTCAAAACACTGAATAACCAACAAGGAAATGTCTCCAAAGCTGCACTCAGCTCAAATACACATAAACAAAAAAAAAACACTAAACAAAACAAACAAACAATTATGAATTCAAATCAAATTCAACAAAAGTGATAGCAAGGCATTATAAAGATGCAGAGATCATTTGAATAATATATTGTGTTCATGAGGTGCATTACGAGTTGGTGTCGTAATTCCTTGAACAATGAAAACAGAAAAGCAAAGTACAGCTAGGGCAACTACATGAAATAGACAAATCAAATTCCAATGTCCCATATATCCACCATTACTGAGCACCTTCTTCTTAATGCAGCCCAAAGTGGCGCGCAATTAGCACAGATATAGTGTCCACCACAAGCCTCCAGTAAAGTGGGCACCTAGTCAAATTTGTTTTATTGCAGATCACAGATCAAAAAAAAAAAAAAAGGACACATCTTAAGTTGTCTGGTTCATGATAAATCTGCCCGAAATTTTCTAGTAAAAATTGGCATGAATGATATTTTATCGACCTAGAAGTGATTTTTAAAATAAAAATTGTGGGTCACCGGACTCGTTTTTGCATGTGAGGTGGTTTTAAAACAGCATTTTGGGGGGTTTTGGGGAGGAAAATTAGTACAGGGGTCTATGGGAAATGTGGCAAAAGTGACATTATTTAGTGCTGATTCAAAAACTTTCCATCGAAATGTTTTGTCAAATTTTTTCACAAAAGTTGCGCACAAGTATGTTCTTTCAAATAAAACAATAAAAATTGGGGGTCACCAAACTAATTTTCCAGAAAAATATTAAAATATGGCATTTTTTAGATTCAAAACACTACTCAGAGTATATGCGCATGCGTATTGAGGCACTTACCAACTCGGAAACTAGCGCATACTGGTACGCATGGACGGTCGCGTGGACCAGACACCTAAAGCTTTAAAGTTACACTTATATCTAGTTACTACACCCATTAGTGGAGTTAATGATTTTTCACAGCATGACATATCAGAATACATTGATTAAACT
Organism: Ophiothrix spiculata; assembly: GCA_000969725.1. Classification (NCBI taxonomy): domain Eukaryota; kingdom Metazoa; phylum Echinodermata; class Ophiuroidea; order Amphilepidida; family Ophiotrichidae; genus Ophiothrix; species Ophiothrix spiculata. The sequence goes on from JXSR01S031181.1 coordinate 27,081, forward strand.
TGCAGTGAAATTTTCTTTTTATGCACATTTTCAATAGACAATTTTCAAAATCCATTCCGAAATCTTCGGAACGTCGATCACATGGCCGTTTTATTAACCAATCATGTACGACCTTATTAGTAGCTACTTTTTGTAAACAAAATTTTCCGAAAATTCTCTCGTATTTGCAGTGCAATAAAAGTGAAAAATAATTATATTCAGACCCATACATGGTTAGAGGCACTAATTCGGAACAACTTTAAGCTGGGGTACGACATACTCACTGACAGAAAGAGTGAAATTTCTATTTGAAATCGTCTGATTAAGCTTACAATTACCAGTCAACTCGGGGCGCATCACACTAAAAGCGACTCATTAGTGCCAACCCTAATTACAAGATCAAATTTGTACGCAACCAGTTAACAAGAACAAGAACTTTACATTCTGGTTATTGTGTTAGAGAGTCACTTGTTCTGTCGGCAATTGCCGGATAGTGTAAAATCGGCTTCGGAAATTCTCGGAAAGTGTTGTTTTTTGGGCACTAATTTCAAAATCAAATTCTGCAATACTGCAATAAATTTGCATTGCACCATGATTCAACCTAAAGTTGATTTGAAATTTGAACTAATTTAGGACCAATTTGGTTTTTTACAAGTGGATTGTCCCAAGTAATGTTGGAGATTGAGGTGTAAGGATGTTTGGAATCTACTTTTAAGCTGGCAACCTTTGTTCACATTGTCCTAGTAATTGTAGTGTAAAGATAAGGTGAGGAAGAGGTGGTATAGAGTGAGGAAGAGAAGGTGTTGCGAAGCATGCAGGGTGGAATATAAATGAGAAATGGAGTAAGTGCTGAAGAGATGGTGCATTTTAATATATATTAAAGAGATGTGAAGAGATGGTGCTTGTTTTTTTATTCTGAAAGAATGTATTATTTAAAAATAGCAAAGCATGAACAAAACAGGATGGCAATGCACAAAATCAAAAAACATTAATTTTATTGAGAAAGAAAAGCAAAAAAAAAAAATAAAAAAAAACATTAAAAGCAAAATGCAAATAAAAAATAAAATTGTCCAATGCAACAAAACAAGCTGGCAGGCATATCAAGGAAAGTCAACCAAACTAAGAAAGCATTTCAAGACAGAAGGAAACTCGATACAACCCTGTCGTGCCGAAATAAATTATGGAGGAAATTTAGTCTTTATAGATGACTTTTATTGAGAATAAACCTACTGTTAGCCTAAAATGTTGATACATGTTTCCAAATCTTAAAACACCTTTAATATAAACATGTGTTAACAGTCAAAGCAGTATTCCGCGTGCAGCAGGCCTCAAAATACTTTATATTTTTAAAGCTAGATAACTAATTTCACCAATTTTTGCAATGTGTAGTCACAATAGTTTTCCCCCATGAAAACAGGATAATGTAGGGGTTTCAGCGGAAGCTATAGTAGGGGCCGGTAGTAGTTTTCAGTGGCATAGCCAAGTTTTAATTATTGGGGGGGGGGGTCAATTTTTTTTACTATAATAGAAAACAGACATATAGAGGTTCAAGAGGTGCACCAATGTTCAATTTCTGACAAATCTCGACAAAGGTTTTTGCAATGTTTCGATCAAATTGTTTCAAATTTTCACAAAAATTGTCACTCAAAATTAAATAACAAATCCACTTTGATTAAAAATTTCTGACAACGGTACAAATCAACCGACTGATTTTGTTTTACGACTGAATAATGAACCCATTATGAAAAGTGTACCCCCTTTGACTGCTCCACTGGTTGCCCTCACCCACCATTATTTATATCATGTACCTGCATCCCATTTTACCCATGCCTCTCCAGCCAAGCTAAATAATATCCAGATATGCCTGAAGTCTGGGGTGTGAAAAATTTCTTTTGATAAAGGTTTTTTTTTTAAATGAAACATTGCAACATTCAGGTAAAATGTCAAAAATGGGATGAAATTAAAAGTTAGAAACCTAAAATTGGGCATCAAAGAAAAAGAGGAAATCTCACACTAAGTGTCACCTCCTGTCTTGAAATGCTGAAAGCTTTAAAGAATAACTCAAACAAACAAACAAACAAACAAACACCAGACACATAATACCTGTCAGCAAACTCTCTATTCTTGTTGTAGGCACGAATTGTGGATAACCCCTGCACCGTCGCAGAAATATGCGAAAACCAGGGGGACCGTGATACGTTCTCTATACGTTTCATGTCCCTTACGGCCCTACGATAGTACCGCAGGATCACGATGTATAGGATCGTAATGGGTAGGACAGCAATTAGAAACCAAGGTAGGATCGCCGATATGGTTATGATTGCAAAGACAATGATAAGAAAGTTTTGAACGAATAATTCCATGTTTAAAGGCAGCATGACGTCCACTAATGTATGGTAGCAGTGTGTAGAGAAATGGATAGAAATGATACCATGGTTAATATCTAGTTAATAGAAGTATATATACAGATTTATAAATGCCCTTTTATTTACAGATACACAGACAAACCCCAAGTAACCAATGTACAGTTACTTTTTTTTCAGTAAATAAAAATCGCCCTCTGATTTTCATTCCAGGGGGCTCTTTTGAGCTACTCGAGGGCTACTTTTTTGTTTCACTTGGGATATTCTAGTTAAATATATTTATCCTGTTATGAGCAACATTTTGGGCAATTAAACTTCATCTACTATAAGTGAGGGCGATTTTTGTGTTTTTGTGATATTTTTGAATACAGGACATCTCGCCCCCCGTAAATGTCGCCCCCTACAATCTCGCCCCCTGTAAATCTCGCCTCCTGTTAATCTCGCCTCCTTGCAATCTCGCCCCCTGCATGAATACCCATATGTCAAAGAGCTTCAGGAATTTGATTTTTTGCGTA
>JXSR01S031185.1:0-11587 GCA_000969725.1 Ophiothrix spiculata
GTTTTTTATCTTCGATTGGTTGATTCTTTAACGTTTTTAACATTCTTTCATAATTTTATGATCATAATTTCATGTTATCAGCGTTGTCAAAAATGACCCGATATTTTCTCCAATTTTTTCCGAGCGTAACGCTATGTAAATTATGTCACAAATGACCCGATGTAAACTCGTAACGAAGTGTCAAAAAAGGTCCGTCTTTCTCCAGAGAGTGAGAGAGTCCTTTTATGATAGTTGCAATTTAGTCATATTGCGTGTGAATACATTCTGAAAGATGGATAAAGTAAAATATCTGATATGTGCTCATCACAGTAGGATTTTGTTGGGTTGTATGGAATATTTCATGCCAGTTGATTTACCCCAGATGAAATAAGATGGGCTATTTTGGACTTTTGATGATTTTCATTGAGTAAATCATACTCAAATGGCTGACCTGTACAATTTAATCATACCAAGATTATATGGAATATGTCATACCAGTTGATTCACTTCAGATTAAATGAGATTTGCATGTGGATGAGTTGACAATTTTTATTGAGTAAAACATGCTGTGACATCTTTGTTTTCCTTCCTTTCCTCAATGTATGACATGAAACAGATTGTGGAACTTTCTTAAGTAGATGATATTCTCAGGTTCTTTAATCTTATATATTACACTGAGGCTTTGTTGAGAAAATACATTTTAGGTACACAATAATTATTGGACTGCTCCATGCAATTAGAAAATGTCAAATTAAAAAGAGCAAACAGTCCCACAACCAGACATGTCCTAAATGACAGACATGTGAAGAATATAAGTTCATTATGATGGTGTTTTCAAAGGGGTTAACTTGTGATTAGCATTGGGACATTTGTTTCACTTAATGAACCATTTTACTGTACCACTGCTTACATAATGTTGTCCTAGTCAAAACCCATTAGTTTTTCCAAACGTCTCTAGAAAGTTCAGTTCAAAAGTCTTCAAATAAATGCAATTTGTATTTTATTCATAAACAGTAAAGCTTCGATTAGGAGAAAAAGGAAACAAAAAGGGTTTGGTAAAATGTAAGGTTAACTTGAAATCCTGTTTGAGTAAATAGAGAGAAAAGTTGATGGAAGGATGTCAAATTCAGCTGTAGGTAAATAAAAACTACCTCTTGTAAAAACACTGGGATTTCACAAGTGTGTATGAAGTGTTGTCAGGAATATTTGATTTGTGACAGCCATCATCAAACTTTTTACATCTATGATGTGTAAAATGAAAAAATATTCAATCTCTCCAAGTTTTATCAATGAACCTAAGGATGCAAATTTGAATTCAACTGTTATTCTTGTTTCACAATTTGTCATCTTTAGAAGTTTTTCTTTTAATATTTTCTATTATATATATGTTATATATATATTTTCTATTATATATATATATCATATTTTATCAAGTTGACAATTTTGCTGAAATACTATTTTTATCTCTTTTTTGCTGTTGCTTCATAAACATGAAAATAAAACCCAGCTAATATAGCATACAAGCAAATCTATTAATAGAAAGATACTTTAAAGTATGGAAATATACCAAAGTTGAAAGTTAGTCAAAAAATGTTGGATTTGTTGAAGAAATGTCATTTCATTGTTGTTTAAATGTTCATCTTTTATGATTAGACCCTCTATTAGGTAGGAACTATCTTCATTTGTGATGATTTTCTTCTCTTCACAAGCTGGTAGCAATAGCCTACAGATACAGGATACTAAGAGCACCTCCTTGGAAGTATTTCTCACTTTCTTGCTATTATGCTGTGTAGTTATCTTGTAGAGGCTAGTATGGGTTGGTAGTGGTCAAATGACTCCATGTAATTGTGTAATAGAAGGAATCTCTGGCGTGAAGGAGCTCAGACCAATTGCCTCAACTTCCTTTCAAACTTGGTAAGATTTTGGCACTAAAATAGTGTTCCTATTTTTCTCATAATCCATCTAAATTTCTACCCCTGGATTTTTTTTTTGAGATACAAATCAAAAGATGTCTTATGTTAATCATAATTAAATCTACAAAGTAATGTGTAGGCAGCTCTGAAATACAAATGTATTCATATAGTCAAAACAGTTCATAATCAACTGGAATTTTAAACTGAAAGCATTTTAATGGTGATTTTGAATTGGGAATTGAAAAAGTGAATTTTTAAATAATCAAACTATGCTCCTTAAAACAATACCATGAAGAACTAAAATGTTTGTACATATAATACAGTGTGTCCCTTAAAAAAGGAAACCGAGATTTGCGCCCTCTGTTCTTGGAAACGGTTGAATGATTTGGAGTACTGTTTTGCTAGATTAATGCACCAGAAAATCCTTTTTGCAACAATACCAAATATTCCTACGTTGTTAATCTGGTTGAGTAATTACGACTAATTTTATGAATTGTGCATTTTATGCCTTTGTACCACTTTTGGTAGAGATAACTTCTTCGTCTTTTGGTGCCATTTGGTGGAAATTTTAAGACTTTGCTGTTAAGCAGGGATGTAAGTGACACAACGTTTAACAACCTGAAGAAGTGACAGAAAGGCCTGAAAATGGAGTAAAATCGTCCAAAACTAGGCTGAGAATAAATAAAACAGGGTAAATTTTGACGGGCCTGAATTCGTACATCATCATAGGCCAACAGGAAATCTCTCTTCGATAATAAACGGCAACTTCATGAAGGCTACGTTTCTGTTCTCATTAAACAAGTACCAAAGAGAAAAATTAAAAGATGAACTGCATCTTGCAATGCTATTAGCTGGTTTAAATAAAGCATGCACTAACAAAAATATGATATCAAGCTGATGAATGGCTTGAAATTCAATTTTGGGATTGGATTTTCCATAGCTCAAATAGGAAGCAAATTAATCATGGAATCTCCTTTAAAAAAGTTCCTGTGTTCAGTTCCACTCTCAGAGTTCAATATTCTAAATCTAGGAACAATCCGATATTCAGTCATCCTAAAAAGAGTCTTAAAGGGGTCCTTCTTTCAACACAGCTTAAACTCAAGCACATCATGAGCAGGAGGTAACGCTACCAAAAAGTGGTACAAAGGCATAAAATGCACAATTCATTAAATTGGTCGTAATTACTCAACAAGTTTAGCAACGTAGGAATATTTGGTATTGCTGGAAAGAGGACTTTCTGGTGCATTAATCTAGCAAAACAGTACTCCAAATCATTCAACCATTTCCAAGAACAGAGGGCGCAAATCTCGGTTTCCTTTTTAAGGGACACACTGTATATTGAAGAGTTTCACAATATTGTTTAAATTTAAACATTTTTGCTGAGCTTTCATTTTTCGCTCTTTTGACAGTTGCCTTCACAAACATAACATTAAACCCAACTGATATAGCATTATACAACCACATCAATGGAAAGATAATATAAAATACAAAATTGGAAAACTTAAAGTCAAAATCCTGAAAAATTATCCCCTTACATACACCTTTACTCATACAAAATGTAATGCAGGACTAAAAATTTAACCTCATAAGGCAGGTCTGTGATAAAGTTAAATAGTTGTTGTTAATGTTTCTTGAAATTATCATAAAACCACCATTTAACATAAAACTCATTTGTTAGTTTCTAAGAACTTTGAACAAATAGAAGATATATTGGTGCTTTGTGCAAAATATATCCATGCACAATTATTGGTGCAATTACTAACATTCATCAAATGTTTTATAATTGGTTAATTGTTCATTACAGGAACATCATATTTCTTTTAACAATCAGCATATGTAATATAGTACTTAATATATTGTGTCCATAATGTAATAAGTCATTGTAATGTAAGTGAACTTCCGCTCAATAATCACATTTCTTACTAATGATACATGGTGCTTTTGTTATCAATTTGAAATGTCAAATGTTGTAGTAACCTCTGTGGAAAACTTGAGTTGTATAAAAATAATGTTGTGACAGGCACTATTGAGAATGTCAACTTACCTCTAGAGTTGCAAGGTCTGAAGATCTGAAGGTAGTTGAATGCGATGAATAATTGAACAGGCTTAATTGGAATTTTAGGGATGTAACAAACAATGATTTTGTGAATTAGTAGACTTTTCAAATCTGATTTTTTTTTAAATTTTTGAATATAAACTTGTTCATGGCAATGGGTAGATGCAAATATTGATTTAACACAATTTAGCTGCACCAATATAGTCTGACATAACATTTTATTTTTGACATTTGGTGCCTTAAAAGTACAAAATTACCTATTTCCATATAATTTAATTATTGAGATATTTAAGATACCTAATTACATGGAAAAAATATTTGGCCATGGTTGCATTTTTAGAACTTATATTGTTGTCGAGTAGCATTGGGATAGCATACGTTCGTCAAATTTGATCCTACAATTATGTACCAAATGTTGTTGAAAGATCCTTTTAGAATTCCTTAAGAATTTTCTTTTAAACATGTTTTTTACTACAGCACCTGTAACATATTTACTTTGCTATGCAGATGGTAAATAAAAGTAACATTCATCTCATCTGAACCCTATGAACACTGGAAAAAATATTAGTTGGAAGAATCTAGGCCAGTCCCTTTAATATGTATCTCAGTCCACAGTTTGTCTGACTGTTTTGACTTCAAGCAGCAGTAATTATGAAGTATTTTCTACTATTTTGACAAATTTCTACCTTTCTACCAATTTAGCCACCCCACCTTATTATTCATTGGTAGTTCTTTGTAGCTTGCATGTTATGAAAGATATCTTATCAGGTTAACAAATACCGTTCTACCACAGACAATGATACCTTCAGATCATCTGTCTATGCGACCTAATTTCCTCCCAGTCTGTAATAATGACGATGAAGGAATGTTATATTGAGAAACGTCATATTTTCAACCAAATAGGCTTCAATTGCCCTCACACGCTATATGTGCTATCAGTATCATATATCAAGTGCTTTTGCTTCATGCGTAGAAAGGTTGTTCTGAGTCAAAGAGGTCTCTTTATGCTTAATTGCCTTTTTCCTATTTAGTGGATTGTGTGAATGCCTATGGAGTTCTCTGTAGTTGAGATGTGGGTTTATTTGTTGGCATGTACTTGAATATTGAGCAATTAGTTATGGTGGAAAGGAGTAGCATCTCAAATGTCGCATATGATGGTAGGGTAACATGGCACTGGTTTAAGGGCTCTTCTCAAGCATCTGTGTGAAGCATTTAGAATGATTGAGTCAAATTGGCTATATTACTTTCTTTTGATGTGTTGTTGAATGACAAACTTTCCAAGTGGTTATTCTTTTCAGACAGATGTATAAAATGGCTTCAATGGAGAGTTTCAATTAATTCTTTTATTTGTAACTTTACTTGATGTTTTAACATGTTTTTTGAAGAATGAAAATGTACTTGTTGTTTTTGATACTTTTTTACATGGACTTTAGCTCAAGCAATATTGTTCAAAGTCTCTTCAAGTTTTAATACTGCATGAGAAATACTCTGCTATACATAGCTTTAAGGAATGTAGTATTTTCCACTATTTTTACAAATTTCTACCTTTATACCAAGCCCACCCCACCCCACCTTATTATTCATTGGTAGTTCTTTGTAGCTTACGTGTTATAAAAGATATCTTATCAGGGTAACAAATACCGTTCTACCACAGACAATGATACCTTCGGATCATCTGTCTATGAGACCTAATTTCCTCCAGTCTGTTATCATGACGATGAAGGAATGCTATTGAGAAACATTTTCAACCAAATAGGCTTCAATTGCCCTATACCTATCCCTCATCCTATATTTGATATCAGTATCAAGTGCTTTTGCTTCATGTGTACAAAGGTTATTCTGAGTCAAAGAGGTCTCTTCATGTTTTAATTGCTTTTTTCCTATTTCATGGATTGGCTACATATGTGTGAATGCCTATAGAGTTCTCTGTAGTTGAGATGTTGGTTGATATGTTGGCATGTACTTGAATATTGAGCAATTAGTTATGGTGGAAAGGAGTATCATCTCAAATGTCGCATTTGATGGTAGGGTAACATGGCACTGGTTTAAGGGCTCTTCTCAAGCATCTGTGTGAAGCATTGAGAATGAGTGAGTCAAATTGGCTATATTAGTTTCTTTTTATGGGTTGTTGAATGAAAAACTTTCCGAGTGGTTATTTTTGTCAGTCAGATGTATAAAATGGCTTCAATGGAGAGTTCCAATTAATTCTTTATTTGTAACAAACTTAACTTGATGTTTTAACATATTTTTTGAAGAATAAAAATGTAATTGTTCTTTATAATACTTTTTACATGTACTCTGACTTTAATAGTTCAAGCAATTGTTCCAGTCTCATAACCCTAACGGACCCCAGTACTAAAATGTACTATGGGATAAAATCAAAAAAATAGTCCAATCCAATAACGTCATAGACGGGACATATATGTAGGCACCGAATCCCTGCCAGGCAGCATCCGCCCCATGGCCTGGTAATGCATGACTTTGGATTGGGATGCGAGAGGTCCCGGGTTCGAGTCAAGCGTTTGAATGAGTCAAAATTGCCATTTTTATGTAGAAATGTCCAAGAAGATTAGTTTTAAACATGCCAGGGTTAGGGTTAATACTGCAAGAGAAGTACTCTGCTATGCACAGTCAGTCCTAAGGAATGTGAATACATGGTTTAACTGAATTAGAATTTATTATAACAACTGATGAATTAAATTGGCAAATAATCTGCATATTGCTAGCAAACCTAACGTAAGCCTGTCCTATCATTTCATGCATTTGAATTGTAAACTTCGGCATGAGGTTTTCTTCTAGTCTGATGTCTAATTAGTATGATCCCTTGTTATCTTTCACATACCAGAAATTGTCACCACATGCACACATTCTAGTCTCAAATTTTAACCATGAACACAGGGGATTTACCCAACAGTAACTTGAGGTAAAATAATATGAGATTTATGTTGACATTTGGTGTTGAAATGATAAATGTTCATCCTGCTTGTTCCAATCAGCATATTTCAAACATCTGTTCTAGTCCTACTCTGACACATTGATGTCAGATTAGCACAGATTATTGCAATAGTTTGGATTCCTGAAGTAAGTAGCAGTCCTTTTTGATGCAAATAATTTAAAAACATTTTATTTGATTTTAAAAGAAAATTGACCATTTATGACCATTTTTTTATCCTTTAATCTTCTTTTGGAATATTGACAATTTTGTGTTAATTTAGGTTTGCACTAAAACATTTGAACATTGATTAAGTGTTCCAAAATCTTTTTGTTTACTTAAGCTCTCCTATAGGGTTAAGCACTTTACCAATTGGACAGTTGTACCAAACTTGGATTTTATGATTATTTTTTTCAATAACAACACAATGCCGTTGGCATTTATGATTTTAAGCTAATAGACCTGTTAACTTTGCTCTATTATTGTTGCCAAGAATTTTAAAACAACACATCTTCGAATGGAAATGATTCAATTTTGCTTCTTTCCTTATCTGCTCAGATTGTGTAAAGAAATGAAAAACACACATTTTACTAAAACAACGATAACTTGTGATTGGTTTGGTCAATTTTTATAGTTTAATAAGCAAAATTTGAGTGTTTTAATGCCAAATTGTGCCAGATAGTAAAAAAATCTCAAGACCAGTATAAAATAGAAAAACAAAGCATTTAATCAAGTTATTTCTGAAACACCCTGTATTTACAGCGTGCAAAGAAATAACTTTAAACAGAAAAGATACTTGATATCACATAATTCATAACCTGTCCTTCTGAGAGCATCCATCAAATTTTGTCAGACTTCGACCCATCACGCATTCATGTCATATTAGCACAGACCATTGCCATGCTTTGAATTCCTCCATTAATATCTTCAGTTTAGCCTCAAGAATTGGATCAGAATACAGCTGCCAGTATACTGGAATGTACCTGGCTAATTAAGCTTAGTATAAAATTGAGGGGAAAAAATAACATGAATCAAGTTTTTTTGTGAAACACCCTGTATAACATGCAAAGAAATACCTTAAAACAAAAACGACATGTCATCATATCACATAATTCACAACCTGCCCTCCACAGGGCATTCCTCAAATTTGGTCAGACCTCAGCCTATCACACATTCATGTCATAGTAGCACAGATCACACAATTTTTCATTATTATCTCAAATTTAGCCATAAGTATTAGTGTACTGAAATATGTCTTGCTAATTAAGCTTAGTATAAAATTGAGAAACAGGATATTTAACATGAATCAAGTGTTTGTGAAACACCCTGTATATCATGCAAAGAAATAACTTTAAACAAACAAGACACATGGTAATCATATCTCCTATTAAATGATCATATCTCATAATTCATAACCTGCTCTTCACAGGGCATCCCTCAAATTTGGTCAGACCTCGACCCATCACACACATTCATGTCATAGTAGCACAGATCACACAATTCTCTCATTATTATCTAAAGTTTAGCCATAAGTATTAGTGTACTGGAAATGTCTTGCTAATTAAGCTTAGTATAAAATAGAGAAACAGGACATTTAACATGAATCAAGTGTTTGTGAAACACCTTGTATATCATGCCGGGATATCATGCAAAGAAATAACTTTAAACGAACGAGACACATGGTAATCATATCTCATATTAAATGATCATATCTCATAATTCATAACCTGCTCTTCACAGGGCATCCCTCAAATTTTGTCAGACCTCGACCCATCACACATTCATGTCATATTAGCACAGATCACAGAATTCTGTCATTAATTTCTCAAGCTTAGCCATAAGTATTAGATCAAAACACAGATACCAGAGTACTGGAATATGTCTAGCTAATTAAGCGCAGCTGATGATGGTTCAAATAAAGCCATGATGTACTTTAAATATGCATTAATTTTCCTACACAAGCTTGACAAGGTGATTGCATTATGAGTTTTCATTGTTTAGTATTATATTTAGGAGTTTATTCTAAAATAACCTATGGTTGCAGCCCGGGGGGCTACTTACATTGACGGAAGGTACGGGTATGTGCCGCCCTCAAGACCCCCTTTTCAAGCCTCCTCTTCCGCTCCCCAAGATGCTCTTTTCAAGACCCCATTTTCAAAGAAAATGACTCAAATATGTGTTTTACTATGTTTTCAAGCTAATTTTGAGCGATTTTTAGCTGGAATAGTCGTATTTGTATGGGTAAAAGGCAGTTCTTGAGACCTCAATTCTGGAAAAAATCAGTTCCATAGACCCTATTTTGACCAAAAATCCTTTCCGCAAGACCCTATGTTGGATATCGTGGATCTCACATACCTACCCCCCGCCCCCCCCCCCCCCACCCCCCGAGGGTTGCAGTCTTTGCTATTCAGTTTATATTATATTTAGGAGTTTATTCTAAAATAACCTTTGCTATTTTCTGTGAGTTCTAAGCTGACAGGTTACAGCATATTATTCCATCACCAAATGGCCAGATGTAATTTGCCTAAGCTCACTTCTTGGAAATAACTTCTAATAATAACCAAACTAAACTCCGCATCATAAGTTCTTACCCATGATTTCGACACGCCTGTAGATGAATTAAATGAAGGTTTTTCTAATAATTTTTGGCACACGAACCAAGTCTATTCAATTTGTAGTCAGAGTGTGTCAAGTTCTTTAACATGCAATACCGATTTACAAAGAACGAATGATTTTAAAAATTTACCTCTGAATTCCATTGTTGTAAATTGATCAATTATACGCAGAGATTTTCATCAGTGCAAATGAGTGCAGGGCTAGTGGTTACTGATAATACGGCTGCCAACGGGTCAATAATGCTAACGTGTGTCGTTACGATTAGTTGAATACCCCGCGCTGTGGAGCTAGTCCTAGTGTTATTGATCCCGGCTACTCACGGTAGCCAGTCATGATGTTTGTGGTTTTACCCTGAGTGTGCCGTTTAGGAATTTACAACAATTGAATTCAGAGGTACATTTTTAAAATCATCCGTTCTTTGCAACTTGAACCCGGGACCTCATTGGTGCAAAGCGAGGGAAATACCGCTACACTAACCCGCTTCCCCTGTAACCTGATTTAAGTTTACTTTGAATGGAACAAAGCCTGAAATCTGATGTACAGTGATATAAAAGGTTTATATTATGAGGACCAAATTATTCATTGCTTGGAGGTAGCTTACTATGGGCTCATTCCAGTGAAAATGAAACTTTTTTTGACTTAAAGCAAAAAATCAGCCTTTTTATTTGACCACATAAGCAGGTGTTTCAGTCATACGTTTGTTACTTGGTACGTGAAAAGTATTTTCTATTCAGAAAATTTGCTAACAAAGTAACATGTCAGAGAACTTTTACTTTGAAGTCATTTGGAGCAAGCTTTTCTATCCCTGCATGAATGAACACATGTTTTAATTCAAAAATGTCACAAAAGTTACACCAAAATGTCACAAACGCTACTATACGTTACCAAACAAAACATTGCACTAAAAGAAATCCTGTCGATAGAATTTCCTACCACCTTTATAAAATATTTGTAAACATGTCACCCATCATCTGTCAAAAGCGCAATAAAAAAATCGCTAACATGTCATAGAACTTTTACTTTGAAGTCATTTGGAGCAAAAAACCATTTCCGTGCGATGTCACAAACGTTACCGACATTACATGAACTTTATTCAGTATTTTGGCAATTATTTTAATATTTAAACACCTGAATGTCTTGATCCACCAGTGAGCACTATTATCAACATCAAATTTGTGGATATAATGTTTGTGCTAGGTTCTGTGGTCATTTAAAAGTGAATTTTTTCAATTTTTCGGTCACAAACGTTACTTTGGAATCACCCTAATAAATGATTAATTTAAATGATTTAGGAATATGGTTGATCTCCATGAGTTCAAGTACAGATGAAAACACAGCTTTTACCATCTTTGGAGATTTGTATTTTAACAGATGTAGCTTTTATTGTTAGAAATGATTGATGTTGTGCCGGAAATCGTGACAGCTTACCCAATATTTTTTCAAAAGATCTATTGAAGAAAATCTCTCATACTATGTTCTTTTACCAGTATTAAAATAATAGCAAAATACTATATATAACAGTACAAGACAAAATAAACTACTAATGCAATTATGTCTATTGGGAATATAAGATGCAAAGTTTTAGCTTTCTAAGTGAAATAAAATGTACCTTGATGACGCATCGCTAAATTTATTGGAAACATTCTACATTTCCTGTTGTGTCAATAACAATTAAGAATTTATATGCAGAGAGTGTCTCCCCCTGGAATACAAGAATCAACTCTGCTCTTACATTTGATTCCGTCTCAAGATACAACACTGAGTAGCAGAGGAAGGTTTGTCTTACTTTGTGTGGCTTTTGAAGAGGATGTAAGAATCTCAGAGGGAAAAGAAATAATCAAAGATAAAAATGCCCCACCTAGATTTCTTAATGTGTTGCATGAACATGCGTATTACACCTGTGGATTGCTATCATGACTGTGTTAAATGGGTGTATATGAGATGCAGGCGACACACCACAATAGAGCTTACCATTGACTTACTGTACAAAATGGCTTCCTAAAAACACCCGAGAACTCAAAAATAAAGCAACTGGTTGCTTCAACACCGCCTTTTCTTAGATGATTATGATCTCTTCTGACACAAAATGAT
>JXSR01S031186.1:10015-36755 GCA_000969725.1 Ophiothrix spiculata
CTCAGAATAGCTGGTAAATTTTATCTAAAGGCGATACCACGGAAATATTCCTATATGTTATAGTAAACATTCGATATTGGATGTAAAAAGTGAAAAATTTATTCTAACTCAATCACTGTCTTCACAATGGGGACACAAAGTGTCCGTGACAGGCGTGACCCAAACTGACACTGCCTTTTCAAAAATATGGTTTAATGCTGAATTCTATCTCTTTCCCACGGGAGATTTGAGTCCTGTTTATGTTGCAGTATATCTCCTTTGGGGAACCGATCAGGAAACATTTCTCTTTTGGAGCTGTAGCTCTTAACTTTGAGAATACAGGCTAAATCATTTCGTGACAGGCGTGACGTGACAGGCGTGACATTTGTGCACACCTAGTAAAACTTGATTTAGCAATAGATCTGTTATTTAATGACGTCTTTATTTGTGATTATGATTTATTTTCAACAATTTTGATACATTATTATGCAAGTCTAATCTATTTTTGAGCTTTAACCCTTGTCCTCCTGAGCTATTTTTGCAACACCGTGACGTCCTCAGAAGGGATGCTGCAACCACCCTAATATTTAAGAACGGAACCTTCTATGAACTTGGTTTTGCTAATAATAGATAGCCTATGATCCTCTCCTATCCAACGATACCAAGATTCTCAAAATCGGCCGAGGCGTTACGTAATTATGACGTTATAAAACACTTTCGGATTGGAAAATCAGGCAAAATTGCATTATGGCAAAAATGGCCACCAAAAAGCAAAATTTTGCTGCAAAATATTCTAAATAACAGATTTTCGTCGGTTTTTTTGCCAATTCAGACAGGAAATGATGATTCTAACATGTCATTTAAGTTTGAGTTTTATAGCATGCACACTGTTTTCAAAATGGCGACTTAAACATTTCCGGGATTTCGACTTCGTGACAGGCGTGACCGATTTTGAGATGTAATAGTGGAGAAATAAGCAATCACTGAATGTTTGTTTATTGCTTTGCAGATGTAGACTCCATGATAGAAGATAGATATTGATGTTTCACCAAAACATGACCTTTTAATAAAACACAGCAAAAACTTTTCATGTTTTTCGTGACAGGCGTGACATCTGAAAACGGCAAATTCCAACAACACACTACTCGGCTCTGATTAACATTTATTACTAAAACGCGATTGTACTTTAGAGCACAGAGACTGGGGCTTCTTTTACACTAATAAGGAAAAGCCTCAGATGTTTTTCTCTGTTTCAGTACCAAATCACTTTTGGTGCAAATTTGAGGGTAAAATGTTACTAAGGCAACATCCAACTTATACCAGTCATAAAATAAGTTCTATTTGCTTTATGAAAAAAACAAAGTAGTTTTTAAGACCTTGACTTGTTTACTTTCAACTCAGTTATGACTTTTATGTCAGAATTGAACTTGAAAAATTCATGTATGTGATACAAGATCATGGAATTAGCCTAGAGTTGATAAGAGTCTTATATTTCTTTTATCTAGATATGTTTTATTTCACATTTAAACTCGTTATGCTTATTTCTTCTTTAATTTTGTAACAGCTCATACAACACTGCTGAGAGCGTATAAAGAAATGGATTTATGGCTGAATTTATCGGCAAAACAAGCGTGACAATCCAGGAATAGACAGTTGGTGACACTATGCTCCGACCAGTTTGAACCACAATGGACAAGACTATGATAGGCATCCAGCATAACACATCTGTCAAGACAATAGCGCCCATTTTAATCGTCATTTTGAGTTCTTCTTTTTGTGTAGGTGTTCTACCAGCGTTTTTGGCAGATTTAATGACCGTAATGAAGATGGCAACATAACAAAAAATCACTACCAAAAAGCTCACACAATTCAAGCCAATAAACACTGCAATGCCATAATACATGCCTGGTTTCGTATAAGAGACCTCTTTAAGATTCATGCTGAATGAAAACTTAAACCATGAAACACTAGTGTAAGAATCACGGTAAACATTGCTTCTTGACAGAGGCAAGCCAGTACACACCTCTGAGACATCATATGCATCAGGGTCAAGTTCTGACAAGATCGTTGATAATATCGCCAGAACCAAAGACAAAATCCAAACCAGCATAGTAACCCTCCAAGCCTGTTTAGAGGAGTGGATGCGAAACTTAGAAAATGGGGATCTGATGGCTATAAACCTATCGACGCTGATCAGAGTTACAAAAAGCACCGAGGCCTCGCTTGAAATGACAGACAGGGTCCCAGCTGTTTTACAGCTTAAACTGGTCCGCCAAGCTTCAGACGGGAAATAATCTTGATAATCCCAATCAGCCACAATTATAATACTCATGTAAATACCCATAATAAGATCAGCAACTGCAAGATTGCATATAAACATTGTTTGGATTTTGTTAATCATTTTCCGATTGGAATACCTGTAACCGATGACGGCAAGATTACTCAAAATGGCAAAAATACCCATTGCCCATAAAATGACTCGCTGGAGTTGATTTGGTAGTAGCCTACCGCATGTTAAGAATTGTGATTGCGGGAGGCTTGTTATACAAAGCACATTTTCTGGAATGAAGCAGCAAATATCGGGTCTATCTACAACAACTTGCATATACTTATAAACGCTGCCTTCAAATGACTTGTTATTCACAAAATACAGTGTGTTTTTCAAGAGATTTAATAACTTCAAAGGTGGACTAACTGAGTTGTTAAAGAGTAGTTTCAAATTGATCTTGTCAATAACATTGTCTGAAAGGTCTACTACTTCTAGCACTTGTAAGTTTTGAAAAATCCCATTTGCAAGAAATGAAATTGAATTACCAGATAGTAACAAAATTTCTAGCTTACTATTAGTGAAAAACACTAGAAGTGGCATATCAATAAGGTTGTTGTTATTTAAATCCAATTGCTCAAGATTTTGAAGGGTTTCAAACTGATTTGGGTAAACAGACTGAATATGATTACTCTGAAGATCAAGAGCTAATAAATTATGACATTCTCTAAAAAGATCAGCAGGTAATTCAAACAGGTTATTATCAGATAGCGCTAAATAATCCAGATTGTTTAAGTTTGAAAAACTGTCAGAATATACGCGCACAATATGATTATTGCGTATCGCAAGGGAATCAAGTAGAGAAAGGTTACGGAAGCAAAATGGAGGCAATTCTTCTATTTTATTCTGACTAAGATCTAAGATTCTGAGCATACCAAGATTTCTAAAGAGCAGCGGGTGCAATTTGATCATTTGGTTGTTTCCCAATCTCAACACATTCAAATTATAAAGATCGTCAAACAAATTAGCATGCAAATTTATAATGCTGTTATTTTGAAGGAACAGCATTTCCAGGCTAATGAGCCCATTGAACAGCTGAGAGTTCAGCTCTGTGATGACATTATTTGCCAGATATAACAATGAGAGCCTTGTAAGTCCTATAAATTGATCTGTATGGAGACTAATTATATCAATTCCAAACAAGTTTAACCAGCGGAGACTTGAAAGTCCTCTGAATGTATATTCATGGATTTCCTTCAAGTTGTTGAAATTAAGCCATAACACTTGGAGCCAAGAGAGACCCTCAAAACACGATGCATGTATACGTGTTATATTATTATGTCCAATGTAAAGATAATAGATGTATGGGATTTCTGCAAATTGATGGGCATGAAGAAACCTAAGGTGGTTTTGATTTAAATCTAATTCAAACAGGTAAATAGGGCCTTTAAAGATTAGCGGGTTTAACTCGCTAATGTTGTTGACGGATAAGTTTAAATGTCTGAGACTGACAAGACCTTCAAAGCACAGTGGATCAAATTGTACGATATTGTTAAAGCCCAGATCCAAGTGGATGAGAGACGTCAGCTCTGCAAACTGTTGGGCCCTCAAAGCTTCCAGATTGTTGTGATCCAATGCCAATCTGTACAGAGATGCCAGACCTTCAAAACACTGCGGATGTAGCTCCCTGATCTGGTTACTGGATAATAACAGGTAAGTCAGGCTAGACAAATTTTGAAAGTTTTGTCGACCAACACTTGTAATATAATTTCTTCGTATTGACAGAAAAAACAACTTTCGAATCCCTTCAAACATACTATGGCGCAGTTCCGTGATTTTATTACGATCCAGATCCAGCAATGTGAGATTTTCCACATTTTGAAATGCATCAGAGTGAATTCGTGAAACTTCAAGGCAATTTTCTGATAAAATCACCATGGGATGTGGATGTCCTTTAAGCTGTGAAAATGCTGATTTTCCAATGCCATCCAAAAAGGTTGAGCGCCATGCAAATACAGATATCAAGTTTGACTGATTGTAAACAACCTTATTAACGGTAATGTTATTGTCTGGACAACGCCTGATCACCACGTCCTCCTCAAGGGTACACACGCAATCCGGCATACAATTATATTCAAAATAGCATACCGCTATGTCATCATTACCGCCAAACACGTACGAATAATCTGGCACAGCTACTCCAGCGCTGTAACCATAGAAACTGTGAAACATTCTTAGTTTACAATTAAAGATTTGGTTATCTGCTTCAACATTTTGAGAAAATAGCAGAATGGGACAATTTAACATCCAAATGACTGCACAATAGGAGAACAGCAACATTTTTATCGTGCTTTTGAATCTTCAATTTGCAGTAAGCTTGTGATAAGAACAACAACATGATGCCTCATATCAGTGATTCATCAGCCCTTCTACATAACGGAGGAGGGGGCAGTTAAGTAAAATGTTGTAGGCAAGACGTGACCAAGAAAAAGGTGAATTAGGGTTGTTTTTGTCCCCGCCAAACAAGTTCGGAATGGGGACTATAAAATGAGCTCTGTCCGTGTGTCTGTGATGAAAATGTTAACCTAAATGTTAACCTACATTTTCTCCAAGACCGAGCCTCCGAAGGTCGCACCTTCCCGAAACTTACTGGTCGGGTGCCCCTTGACTGTCAAAAACCGAGTTTGTATTGGTTAGTGAATCAAAGGTCATCAAGGTACATCCGGGGTCATAAAAGGTCAAAGGAGGTCAAATGGGATAAACCTTGGTGTACGGACATGAAACTTGGAGGGCGGGGTGTCGATTGTTGATGCCAAAAAATATTGAGGTCATTTCAAGGTCATCAGGGGTCATCAGGGGTCATTCAAGGTCAGGAGTTCAGCTCAATGTGTATTACTGATCTCTAAATTCGACGGGGACATATTTTATGCATTGTGTGAACCCGAGTTCTATTTGTTGAGGATTGAAGTATGAATCAGTTGACACGGTTAAGGGTATCAAAAATAGCAATTTTTCAAACCCTAGTAAAATCACCATTTAAGGTTTGAATTTAGGAAAAAGAGTATATTTTGGCTTCAGGAAAAATCATCCTTTATGGGCTGTTTTGAAAAACTGAAGTCATGCCTTACCTACAACATTTTACTTGACTGGCCCCCGGGTTCTACAAACATATTGAGGTAGCACAATCCTTTCGCTGAAGTATTTTACAGAGTATGCTTGTGACATGATCACCCAAAATGAGTCACATGTCATCTATTGAATACACCACTTCAAGAAAACCCAAACTCCAATAGCTCCCTTCTGCAGCTTACCAAGTTTACAAAATATAAATGCATGTTCATCATATGCATACAATCCCTACAAATATTTTCACATCACTAAAACCCATTTCTATTATAGCTATATCCCATACATAGTGTCACATCTGACCTTGTTGATGATATTATTAAGATACAGTTACATATTGTTATAAATCATGTTGTAGATGGGAGCTCATGGTGCTGGGGTTTTCTTGTAAGAGTATATTTAATTTTCAACTTGCATGCTTTTATTAAAACAACTGTAATTAGGGATTTTCTATTACAACTAACTTGTGGATTATAAATAACACATTTGAATGATATCAAATCATAATTGGTCATCTAGTTCCACAGATATGACCTATTTTTTATTAATCTTTTATAACAATTATCTGCCTTTATTACTCAAAATCAATATTTCCTACATCAAACTCATTCCATTTGACAAAGTCAAATATATATTATCTGCAAATCATATCATCTTGAAAATGACAACGATATTGGGTAACCCCTTGAATGTCATAAAAATAAACTTAAAAACAGTATTTCAATAAAAGTGTCAATCAATACCTTGTGAATTGCTACAAACAAATATTTTACCTACTTGAAACTGATATAAGAATCATATGGTGAAACAAATACTCAAGTGAAATACATAGGATTATTGCTAAAACTTTATTATATTTCTATTTCAAGGTACTCTTAGGCAAAAAAAAAACAAGTTTGTTTCCTGTCGTTGGTCAAAAAACCTAAATGCGAAATGCGGGTTTTTGTTTTTTTTTTTTCTTTTTTTTTTCTATTGTTCAAGAGAATTTTGATTGAAAATCCGTGTGGGTGATGATTTTTTTCAGTAAGAAACCTGTCCGGTTTCAAGTTTTTGTTGAAAAGAAAACACTTCTTTAGTGAAAATTTTGCAATTTTCCCCGTTCTTTTTATCAAATTGGCTATTTTGATTTGTGTTTTCTAAGATATCAAATAAAAAATTGAAATGCGCAAATAATGACGCCAAAACGAAATGCGCGCGGCGCACAGGAAACAAACTTGTTTTTTGTTTTTGCCTTACTATACCTAAGAAAAATATAAGCATACTGTCACACGTTAGTCCTAGTGATTTTAAGGGAAATGGATCAACATTAATTCATGCGCGATGGTATCCATCCATGTTTCAAAATTTCCGAAGGTGATCCTATGCGAGACAAAAGATGAAATTTTCTTGACACAAAATGTATCCTAAGGACCATTGTGTCCAAGTCCCATGGGAATCGGTCAAAGTATGTGAGAATAGTGGCACAATGAAAAAGGTTAACATTGTTAGCCACGACAGACAGACAGACAGACAGACAGACACACTCCTTTCTGTTACTTTTGGATGACCCTTCACACACTCCCATAGTCAGATATTGGTACCTAATTCATCTAACCCTATGTCTGCCAGCTGCCGGTCTAATACTACCAAAGTAATCCCTATGTGCTCATCTTTCAGACGACACAAATCTTTCAGACGACACAAAAATGGCTATATACTTTTAATTGATTGGCCAATATTTTAGGGGTTTTTGATCAGAGAATACGATTCCATTGTTATCTGAATTATAAAAGGTCAAGTTCATCCTTTTAAAGGTGTCCTCAAGCGAGAAATTCAAGATGGCCGCCAAAATACTATATTTTCATTATAATAGTCTAAAAGTATCTTATAAAACACATGTTCAAAAATATTATTAAGAAATGGCTGCTGGAGCAATGACAAATGCATCTGACTCCAAGTTAAGTCATATGCATATTTCAAATTCAAAATGGCTGCCAAAATGGCCGCCAAAATACTATATTTTCAATATAATTGCCACAAAGTATATCTTGTAAAACACATTATGTTCAAAATTATTATCAGGAAATATCTTCTGGAGCTATGACAAATACATTTTAATTCCGAATTATGTCATATAAATATTTCAAATTCAAAATGGCCGCCAAAATAGCCAATTTTCATTAGAATTGACCAAAACCGCCTTTTAAATGCTTTGTATCGTAAATATTCAACAGGAAACAACATTTAGGGATACAAACAAGATCATTTGGCCCCTAATTATATTGTTAGCTTGTATCAAAATCAAAATGGCGCCTGTTGTGGGATCCAAAATGGACGCCATAATGTGTTTTTATGTGCACAAATGGGTTAGAGGTACTTCAAATCAGTATAAACAAGAATAGTCCTTAAAAAGGACAAACTCATGTTACCCCGGAGTCATGGTCAAGATTACACTGTATACCAAATGCTCAATAATTATGCTTGCCATAATTTATTCATTGCTTCTTATCATGCTTATGGAATTGTTTGTACAGCAAGTTAACTAGTATGTGATTATATATATAGTTGACTATATAAAATCAGGGTGAAAATTAATTAAAAATCATTGAAAAGGTGGATTTGAAAAAAAAAAATATAGGAACTTGCATGGTTACCACTTTGTAACTTAAGTTGTGGGACACAGATTGCCCCACATTTCCCTACTAGCTCAAAAAAAATGTGTGTTAAAAGTTTCAAAATCTATGCTTTTGGAGGTGGTGTTTTAAATTAATATTTTACAATATGGTATCAGGAAATGTGTATCTAATAAATCTAAAGTATTTTTAAAAGCCGATCTATTTCTTTTAAAAGGATTTGACACACTTCAATTCTGGGGAGTTATTTGACATACAGATACTATGTTATTCTATTCACATGGAGGAATGATAGCCTAATTGACCAATTACAATGACTGTTTCAATAAACAGTTTATTTGCAAGGTCATAACACAATAGTCATGCCAAAAAACAAAGTCCCAATGTTTTCATCAACACCACGTAAATACTCATATGAATTTTAGTGGTAACTATCTACCTCTTAACAGCTTTCAAGGTCCAATGCATCTCTAAAGTCTTGTGCACATATAGAAAGATATTTGTTGTTGAAGAGGCCATTGATCAAAGCAAAGGCATTCTCACTGTGTGAGAAAAACACCAAATATTTTGAATAATCAATGGAAATGGCTTTGAGGGTAATAATAAGACCATTTCTTCCCAAATAAGGCTTTGAGCATGTGTCAAATCTAATATGGAGCCTGTATTGAGAACAAAAATGTGCTAAAGTGACTTTAGAACTGTATCAAAAACACAAAATGTTCAAAATAATTGGGTGTTTTTGATACTGTTTCAAAATGTCTTTAATCCATTTTTGCACATAAAAACATGTTATTGGAAGCCATTTAGAATCTCATTACAGGTTTCATATTGAATTCAAAACATGTTTACACCCTTATTTTGGAAGAAATGCTCCCATTGTTACCCACAAAACCATTTCCCATCGATTATTTTGAAAATTTAGTGTTTTTGATACTGTTTTAAATGCCCCTAACCCATTTTTCACATAAATACATGTTTTAGTGGTGGCCATTTTGGATCCCAGAAAAGGAGCCACTTTGATTTTGATGCAAGCTTAGAATATAATTAGGGGTCAAATGATCTTGTTGTAACCCTAAATATTATTTCCTATTGATTATTTATGATATTAGGTATTTTGAAGGCTGTTTTGATAGATTTCAATGAACATCTTATATTTTGGTGGCCATTTTGAATTTGAAATATGCATATGACATACTTCTGAGTCAAAATGTATTTGTCATACCTCCACAAGCCATTTACAAATAAAAAGTTTGAACATAATGTGTTTTTTATAAGATACTTTTAGGCTGTTATATTGAAAATATGGTATTTTGGCTGGAATTTTGGCGGCCATTTTGAATTGTAAAATATGCATACCGTATTACATAATTTGGAGTAAGATTTATTTTTAATAGCCCTAGAAGCCATTTCCCAAAAATAATTTCAAACATAATATGTTTTACAAGATACTTTTGGGCCATTATAATGAAAATATAGCAATTTGGTGGGAATTTTGGCGGCCATCTTGGATTTCTCGTTTGAGGTCACTTTTGAAAGGATGAACTTGACCTCTTACAATTAAGATAACATTGATATTGTATTCTTTGGCCAAAAAAACTAAATATTGGCATAAATTATAAGTTAGGCCAAAAAAAAAAAGGTTTGTCTCAGAAACCCAAGCGCATTGCTATGTGAAAGTGATTTTAGCGCGTAGGCCTACGCGCTGGCCCTCTTTTTTTTCCTCGACAGTAATCCAGCGATCGACCACCGTCCAAGTTCCTTCATGTCTATGGCGACCGAAGGTATTAAAATGATTCGCAGCAGCTTCGTTTAATTGAAATTGGTACCCGGTGTTTTTGAGTACCAGCGAACCATGTATACATGCTGGGAAGGTCATTTACAAAATGGCGATCTCATGAAAACACTGCAAAAAACGGAGACAATATGCAAAATAAATCCACTGAATCATTGCAATTTAGGAAGTTTATTCTAAATTCAAGCGAGATTTATTTATTTATAACTTTTTGTTTCATGTTTTCGTCTACCGCATATACGTGTTGAATGACGGTGGCAGTGACTTCACACATGTAAGTTGGGCGATCAAAATTTTAGAGCGTAAAAAAAAAAAAAAAAAAAAGAATCCCGCATACCGCATATCTAATTTTCTAAAAAAAAGAAAATAAAAAATCGCATAGCGCATAGCGTTTTTGCAAATGGTTTCTGAGACAAACTTTTTTTTTCTTTGGCCTTATAATCATTTTATAATTATAGATGCAACCTTTATGGTGGCCATTTTGGAATTGATCATTATGGCGGCCCCAGGGGGCGCAATTTTTAGCGCCCATCAAAAATCAATAAGTATGGGCCAAATTTGGTGCTATTGGAAGAAAGTGTGCCAAACAAACCCTATACTTCCCTACCATCCCTAACTATTGGTAGAATAGACCATTGTCTTTCCATAACAGAAACATAATAGATGTGTGACAACCGATACAAAAATTACGGTCAATTTTGTAAATTGCAAATAAAATCGCTTGCGCAACGTTGATAAAATAACAAATTATTCTTGTGTTTTTTCTTCGTTTAAAATGAATACAGAACTTTAGCATTACCTGCATGTCAGATTAGGGCTCTTTTAACAAATTGTGACACGCTTTGTGGCAGTTTGCTTTAAACATTGATCAAAATTTGTTGATCCATTCATGAATGTCTTTGGCTTAAACTAGCCCTTATGAAAGAGACTTTATGACGTCAAACAGAGTGATGTTCTACAATTATTACTGATGCCAAGACAGTGATGAATTTAAGTATCCAGGAATGTGGTTTTCTTTTGTGTGGACAGTGAAAAAGCTTTGTAAATGAAGTGTGATAAATAAAAATTGGGGGACAATGTTCAAATACCCAAAATTTACCTAAAACTTAATTAAACTGTCATTACCAGACTACAAGACAAAAACGCCCAGAAGTTCAGCTTCAAAAGTCATAAGTTGTCCGTTGCATTTTGCTTATTTGATCGTCTTTTTAGTGAAAAAATGGTACCTTCAGTCAAAATAGTAGGGGTGGAACCATGCATTCTTTGCACACATGATTTGATTTACAATTCGGCTGTTACACATCTGTTATTCTTTCTGTTTTTGTTGTTTTTTTGTTGCTGTATGTAAGGCATAATCGCTTCAGATCTTTTTGGTCTTTGATTATGTCCGCAATATCATTGTATTTTTACCTTGTGTGTTTGATATGTAATTTGTTTTATGATATTGAAATAAAGGAATCCGTTATGGAAAGACAATGGTCTATTTTACCTATATTCAAAACAAATTTACAGAATATATTGTATTTTTTCAAATCAGACATATTGATGACTGTAAGTAAAAGACAAAAAATTTACAAAATGGAAGTAATGAAAGAAAACTACAAAATATTCTACCAAACATAGTGATTGAAAAATTGCTTGCAGCTGTATGTGCTAGTTGGTAGAAAATCTTACTTACATGAAGAAAAAAAGTACTTGCATATGTGCAAGTGTAAAATCGAGCACTGAAGTAAGCCTACAATTTTCCATGATAAAAACTACAATAATAGGGTTTTTGGTTTGTAAAACATGCAAATTAAATCTAT
This sequence comes from Ophiothrix spiculata, assembly GCA_000969725.1. Classification (NCBI taxonomy): domain Eukaryota; kingdom Metazoa; phylum Echinodermata; class Ophiuroidea; order Amphilepidida; family Ophiotrichidae; genus Ophiothrix; species Ophiothrix spiculata. Next base: position 21,596 of record JXSR01S031186.1, read on the forward strand.
ATTGATACCTTAATCTTTGAAATTAGACAAAATTGAAAATTTGACCCCCAACAGAAAGGTTGGAAGACAGGGTCACCACTGATGCTTTTGATCGCTGGTCCAAGACAAACAATTTGACTCCTTAATCTTTGAAATCAGACAAAATTGAAAATTTGACCCAACGGAAAGGTCAGGCGACGGGGTCACCATTAACGCTTTTGATCGCTGGTCCAAGACAAACAATTTGACACCTTAATCTTTGAAATCAGACAAAATTGAAAATTTGATCCCCAACTGAAAGGTCAGACGCCGGGGTCACCATTAACGCTTTTGATCGCTGGTCCAAGACAAACAATTTGACACCTTAATCTTTGAAATCGGACAAAATTGAAAATTTGACCCCCAACTGAAAGGTTGGACAACAGGGTCACCATTGAAACATTTGATCGCTGGTCCAAGGCGAACAATTTGACACCGTAACCTTTGAAATCGGACAAAGTTGAAAATTTGACCCCATTGTAAAAAACAATAAAGAAAAGTGATATTTTGGTATTAATCATCCCCTGAATAATCCATCCTTGTATCAAGTTGATGCCTACGATGTCAGGTTCTGAATGATGCAGCTCTTAAAATTGCATTTTAAATGACAATGATCCTTTTTAATGTGAGTATCAACAAAAGGCAAGTTTTAAAACATCGTTGGTTTCACTTTTCAGTGGTTTATTGTGGAAATCGGAAAACCACGGAAATTGATCAATTTGTAACACCAAATTTAAATTTGGAACACGGAAAAACCATGACCATTTAAGTTTCAATGGATTTGAATTTGGCACTTTATGAGGCTCGAAATGGACAAACCGGTTAATATTATCTGGACCATCTATGATGTGGGGGGGGGGGGGTTAACTTTTACATGTGCCCAGGGTAGCCATCTAAAAATGAAATCCAATGTGAAACCAAAAATGGATGAAATTACCCCCTTCTCCCCCCCCCCACCCCCACCGAGGAGGGGGGAACTACTTAGTACAAGTATAGTGGGTATTTTTACCACATTTTAAGTCTATGGGGAATAATATTACTCTTCTGTGTTAGTGCATGTGATCAGTGATACCACTGTCAACATGATCATTTGACTGGAACCAGATCGCAAGTGCTGTGCTAATTATGCAAGAAATGATGTCACTACATGAATTTGCATATTCAACAACCCTAGTAGTAAAGTATAACACAATTCACTTTAAACTATTAAAAAAAAAATGTTTAGAAAGTACGGGTCAAATATTGTGTTACACACATTGCCACTGATCACAAATTGAATATTAACTTCACACATCAAGTTCTCAAAACACATTCTCATTTACATTGAATAATTAACTTTTTAAACCTTTTTTTTTTAAAATTTATTTAAAATTAAAATGGCCATTACTATACTTGTTTAGGGAGTCAAATTGATTGACAACTTTTATAGTCAAAATTTGAGAAATGTTACCAAATATCGTTTTTTTAAAAGAAAAATAATATCAAACAAGTTATTGTAAAGACAGCTCAAATGAAAGAAAGAAACTGTAATTCTCTTCAATTTGATACAAAATATGTGATCCTGGGATCTGTAATTTTAAAGTTTTTTGCAAAAAATGTATTTTTCATAGATGTACCTGTTTGCCCGGAAATGCCCAACTGCTTCTTATGCTGATTTCATATTCGTGAAGTTTTGTAGCTTTGTCGCTGCGTGACATACATTTTGTGAATTATCTTGTCGCTACCGCTTGTCGTGGCGGCAAAGCTACATGTTGCTGAGAGAGCAAAATTTTGTCCCAGGGATAATAGATAAATTCGGGATAGGAATCTGATATATTTTGCCAACGGAAAAAATGAAGCTTCAGCGCAAATTTGTAATTTGACGTCACAACCAATCAACCAATCACGTACAAGCTCATTAGTATGCCCGATATTAGCTGATTTTGTCAACAAAAATTTTCCGAGAATTCTCTTGAATTTCAGTGCAATAAAAGTGAAAAATAAATAGAACCAGACCCATACAGCATTAGATACACTAATTCTGAACAACTTTTGGCTGATGGTACTATAAGCTCACCGACACAAAGAGTGAAATTTCCATTTGAATTCGGCTGACCTGTGCTGATTAAGCTTAAAGATTTCAAGTCACACACACGGCACTGGAATTCCCATGCGCAATGTTCTGCGCATGGTTTCACATTTGATTGACATAGACCCCGCCTTGTAATCTTAATGACACCTTAATGACTACCAAATATGGTGATAGCAATGGCTTCAGGAGAAACGCGAGAGAAACAGGGCCCTGATTCAACTTTCAAAGCGACATAAAACTGCAAAACGACAAAACTGCAAAGCTACAAAAGTGTGAAACGAAGCAGACGACAGAGCTACAAAGCTACAAAAATATGAAAGCAGCTTTAGAGGTATAGTTTTGAAATGATAGCCCTTTGAATATCACAGAACTCATGACACATGATCATTATCACCCCTGCAAATTTTAAAATGCCATATAAAATGTTACTCAGAAAGGAAAAGGAGTAACAACCTCAGAATATCAGAATTTTATTTCTCATTCAGTAGTATTTCCAGCCATCCCAAAATAAAAGAAATCTAGATGGTTGGGATGACGTGGACATAAAGGAAGACAACACACAGCTCCAAAACTTTTAAAAACTTTTACATCAATAATGCATGTTATACAACTCAATATTGCAGGAAGAAACCCACTTCAAACACAAAATATTGAAAAATTGAAGCTGCTGGAAATAAATCTTGTTTATTGAGATTGTTGTTTTCAAACTCATGGTCACAAAATAAGAAAGAACTAATAAAATAATATTGACAATGAAACAGTAATTTGAGCTGCCGCTCAAAAAGATATAAGCACTTACAACTTAGAAATATTAAATATAAAAATATACTATCCAGTGTGGAATTCAATAGGGTACGTGGTTGTCAAAGTTGCACGCTAATAACGCTTCTACTTTTTAAAAAGTTATCTTCAAGTTAAAAATGGTGGGCATCCCCCTCGATTTGAAGTTTTGAACCCAGTACCCCTCGCACCCCAATCCCATCGGATTATGTCAAGCCACTGAACAGGTGCTGCCACGGCAGCAATTTTGTGATAATAACTAACTCCGGTCTATGACGTATTTGGACTTAAGCGATTTGCCTAACTTTGTGACTTGTGATTTGTTGATGCTTGGTAGGGTTAGAGTTAGTATAAACTTATGTAGGCTTACATAATCTACTCGGAATTCTTCAAGTTGAAAATGGCATTTTTTCCCCTGGATTCAAGCCCGGTAACCCTCGCACCCCAATCCCATTATCACCAAGTCAAGCCACTGAGCAGTGATTTTGTGATCATAACTAACTTCAGTCTATGAGGTATTTGGACTTGTACCTTGTGTTTGTTTTTTGGGTTTTGTTTTTGTTTTTTTATGTTTGGAAGGTTTAGGTTCAAAAAGTAAAATCTACTGAAAACTTTACCAAATGCCAACAAAGTGGCAAAGTTTATCAATTTTTAGTTAAGTGGAAAACGCTATTTTATGTGTCTGTAATATATGTTTAAATGAAACATGCTTTTATTTGTGTTGACCTTGCTAATATATTTTGAGGGGGAAATATTAAACTAATTTTAAATTGGACCAAGTTTGAATGAAAGGGCAAAAAACACAGGAGATAAAAGGATTTTTTTCACCTTTGACGCTCTGCTTTAATATGCTAATGCATTTGGTATAAAATTGGATAGATTGGATTAAAGGTTGTTGTTAATAAACATTTTTATTGTCAACAATCAACTAAGCTCAAAAACCTGACGTTGACTAATTGTTAAAAAAACATCACATCAATTTGTAGTATATTGAAAAACGATCAGCAAGATGCTTATAACATTTGTTAATGAAATAACCACGGACTAATCACATTTTCGACATGTTAATCCTCTCCTACTGAGAACATTCATAATTAAGGAGTCATATTCGATCCTAGAATGTCTTTGTCACCTCATGTGAAAAACCTGTGTTGCAACCTGACATACCATCTTCGCAATATTTCTAGACTACGCAGGTTTCTGGACAAGGAAACTTGTGCACTCATCCTTTCCAAATTAGATTATGGTAATGGGCTTCTTCTCGGTGCAAACAAGACCAATATTCAACACCTTCAGTGTATTCAGAACTGGGCTGCGCAGATGGTATGCCAAGTTCGTAAGCAAGATCATGCAACCCCATGTTTGAAGGAACTACATTGGCTCTCTGTTGAAAACAGGATCAAATTCAAAATCCTTTTGCTTGTCTTTATCAAATGGTTCCTGATTATCTCTCATCATCCATATTCTTGCACCAGCCTGCCAGAAGTAGTCTTCGCTCAGCATCTGATTCAACACTCTAGCTGTTTTTAAGAAATGTCTGAAAACTCATTTATTTTCAATGTAATTTTGTTTTTTGCTCTTTGTAGCAGCGCTATATAAATATTTGTTATGTATGTATATGTATGTATGTATTTTCAAGTAAAGAATACAAGAGACGACAATTATTTATTTTTTGTGCAATATTTAATAGCAAAAATCAGGCCAAACAAACTGCGGTAAAAACGTAACAACTTGCGCAGTTAGATTGAACAGCATCTATTTTTGTGAATGAAAACGAAATTTGAGCTGATGTATGACATAGAAAATGTCTCATTTTGACACATTTTCTTATTACCATCAGGGCCCCCGACAGTTATTACAACAAACTTGTAACCTATGGTTATTTTGAAAAGCTTGTAACTTGAAAATGAATGTTCAGAATCGAGTGAAATTTTCATGCTGATGATTCAAAAAATATTGACTATAATTTATTTCCCAGTATAGTCATATTGGTTTATTGCGTTGATTGGCTGCTTGCTGCATACTTCAAGATTTATAGACTATAATGTCTAACCGGCTCAAAGAAACCCATACAAAACTCAATTAGCTAATACTGAATGCGATGGTTTAGATGTGGGCTGATCAAGGACCGCATCCCTAGCTAGAGGTTGGGACAGAACCTGGTATTTGGCTAAGAATGGAATGGATCTTAATTAAGCCACAGTGGTCAGCAAGCTCCTTTATATTTTACTTAGAGGCACTAGTCTACATTCCATTTGTTCTTAAACAAATTGTTGAAATGTCATTAAAAAAAAGCTTGAAAATGTATCAAACGGAAAAAGTACAAAAAGACCGCTAGTGTCGCCTGTCATCGCAGTTTGTCAATGATGTACAGGTCCTGGGTACAGGTTTGCATTTTTTCCAGAAACTGATCCATGCACCTTTAATTGGCATTTTTCAGTGAAACGCTTGAGGGGGATTGTGATATAATGACCTCTAGAATACATTTCAAGACCTAATTATAATTTTTATTTTTACTTTTTAATGTCAGAAAAATGAACCACACACCTTTAACATACCAAAATCCATGCACCTTTAATAAATACAAAAAATAATTTCTAAGATTTTTTCCAAAAACTGATTCATGCACCTTTAATTGTTTGTTTTTTCCCACAAACTGATCCATGCACCTTTAATTGGCATTTTTCAGTGAAATGCTTGAGGGGGATTGTGATATAATGACATCTAGAATACATTTCAAGACCTAATTCCAATTTTTATTTTTACTTTTTAATTTCAGAATAATTAACCACACACCATTAACATACCAAAATCACTGTACCTTTAATTAGCATTTGTCGGCGAAGACCCTACATGGTGTAGACCCTTCCCTCCCCTTCACCAACTTTCATCAAAATTGTGTCCAAGTTCCATGAAAATCTGACAAAGTATATGAATTTTGTGATCAATCTTATTATTTCAACCACCAGCAGTCATTGACCTCTTGTGACCCCCTTGTTGACCTTTGACCCCATTTCAGTTGGGACCATATGTGCGCCCCTACCCAAGGACCATTGTGTCCAAGTCCAATGGGAATCGGTCGAAGTGTGTGAGAATAGTGGCACATTGAAAAAGGTTAACATTGTTAACCACTACAGACACACACACAAGCTACCAAAGTAATAAATGTGTTAATATGAATGTTTGTTTCATGAAAAACCCACCAGAAGTTGCACCTCTCAAAATATGTCTTAAAGATTTGAAACAAGTTAACAATGTGAAAATTCTTGGTGTCACTATATCATCTGATTTAAAATGGGATCAGCATATATCTCAAGTTCTTCGCAAAGCTAGTAATAAACTGTATATGTTGAAGGTGCTTAAGAAATTCATATTATCTTCTGTTGATTTGTTAACAATATATAGAGGGTATATACGACCCTTATTGGAGTATGCTGTTCCTGTTTGGAACGCTGGCATAACTGTGTGCCAATCTGACCAGTTAGAAAGAGTGCAAAAAAGAGCACTCAGAATAATTCTTGGGCCTGAGTACTAGTATATTTGTTATGAAAATGCATTACAAAAGTGCAATATTACCACACTGAAAGATAGAAGGACAAGTATATCTCATATTTGCCAAAGATCTGTACAACTCCGATCATTTTAAAGAGTGGTTTCCAAGCAAAGTCGGGAACAAAGTGCAATATTCTCTCAGACATTCAAATAACTTTATCAATATAAATAAGGTGCAGAACAGATCGGTACAAAAACAGTGCAATTCCTTATTTTGTCAAGCTGCTTAATGAATAGTTTTTAAAGCACACTAATTATTGCAGTGATGTTCACATGTTGGCTTTTTATGGATTTTACTGTTTTTAACGTGTGGTATATGTAGGCCCTATATGTATGTTTAACTATTCCTATATTAATTTTGATGTCTTTATATGTATTTTCTAATTGTATATGGATTTAAATGTTTTAATGTAAGTTTGCTGTAATTTAGCCTGCGGGCTACCATGCATTCGTTAATAAACCAGAAATAATAATAATAATACCTACAAATACAAAATATACGACACCACATGATCACAAACTAACAATAACAGCCAACCACACTCAGACACTAAAGCTCACTTTTTTCTAATCATCCTTACCTTGGAGTTGAATATGGCGCAGGATGTAGATATAAATGCGCCACCATGAGTTCCATGCATTCCTCGCTTACATGTCGTGATAATAAGTGCGCACACACCCATCTCTTCGCTAGTCGTACTGTATTGGTGTAAGTGTTGTACTGCTGCTGGACTCTGTGGTAAGAGAAAGGGGAACAAAGATTAGAATTGTTTAAGCTGAAAGACCAAGCTGCAAGACAAAGATAATTACAAGAAAATCTTATTTCTCTGGGGTAATATAGAATATAAATCTTTGCATCTGGACTTCCTTTTTTGATGAGGGACATTTCACATTCTATCCTGAAGGCATCCTCAAGATAACTGGTTGTCGATCGGCAGCTGGTCATCGACCCGTGACAGGGTCGAATTGTTGAACTGTCCAGGGATCTTCTTAATTGTAGGTCCGCACAAGGTTGCGACGTAGGCCTCCTCCTCAATTTAAAGAAGGCTCCTCCCTTTTTACATAGATTGCCTTCTTGACTCCACATTCTAACCACATGCTAACAAAAGAGCTACCTTCCTATGTAAAATTATCCATGTAGCATACTGGTGAGTCTAGGTAGTTGCATGATCTCCTATTCCAGCTCAGTTAGGGAAAGGTCATAATTCCTTAGCGGTGAATGTATTCATTCACGGTAAAGGAATACCTTTACTGTGTTACTTCCGGTGAACTCCCGGGTTACGCGACAGTAAAGTATTTCATTTACTGTAAGTGATTTATACTTTATACTCCCAATTTTCCAACAGTTTTCTCACAACATGTAAAACTTATTTTAAACCGAAATAAGGCCTATGTTTTAACACTTCTTTTATAAAATAATTACTTAAGTGTTATGTAGCCCTGAGTAAATATTTATGTTACCGACAGCGTTTTAAGGCCTAGGCCTTTCTGGGGAGTTTGGGGGGCGTAACCAGGGAGGCTGGGGCTGCAGCTCCCCCCCCCCCCCTCCGGACACAAAAATTCGGAAGGAGAGCAAAAAATGAAAAAAAACCTCAAAATCGAGTCCCCTCCTCCCCGGGAGGCCTATGTTAAAGGTTTACTAGATGGATATGTCAGTTTGGGGATTGTTAGATGTAGTGTGATGACAGTTGGCCCATTTGGGTGATTGGTTGCTTGATGATTTGAAGTTATGAAAAATATATCAGCGCACTTGAAGATGTAACCCCCTCCTTTTGACAACTCCTCAATTACCATGAACCTCCAGTAGTGGTGCGTAATGGTAAAAATATGACGCTGTAAAGCTTAAACTAAGCTCCAAAACTTTCCGCCATACGGAAAATGGAAGAGAACAACAGAAATGAAGAAGGAAACGGAGAAAATGGCAATTCACGGAAAATGCAATTTTCAAATAAAAAATTAAATTGAATAAGTTTTTTTGACTTTATAAAAAATTAAATTGAATAAGTTTTTTGACTTTTAAACAACACAAAATAACAAATAAACACACCATCATACATTTTAAATCCTGATTAAAATTCATGTGACAATGAAAATAATCCTTAGAACCCCGAAAATAATCTTTAGAAACCCGCTAAATCGGTATTTTGCACGGGCCACGTTACCAAGACAGTCGAATGACATGAAAATGCACATGCTATTTTTATCACCAGAGCTATCACTGAAAAGAACACGGAATTCAACTTTTAGAACACGAAAATTTGCCAGCCTAAAGCTTAAGCCATACGAACAGCAACTCCAATGCATGAATTTGAGATCCAGAGATGCAATATTCAATGTTTTTATGCCAAATATGCTATGAATATGATTGCAACTGGAAAGATGGTGATCTATATACGATATTAAAAGAAAAGTCCCAGGTAAGAGTTGAAAAATGCACAGATGAATTTGAAGAAATTATACAAAAAAATGCAGTAATTAACTTTTTTGTCCTCTGATCGTCCTTATCAGCCCCCGTTGACTTAAAGAAAACGAGAGTGAATGAATTCCTTTACGGTTCGCTACATACCGGAAGTAACACAGTAAACGAATTCCTTCACCGTGATTCACCGTTAAGGAATTACGACTTCCCGAAGTGAGCTGCATAGACTGGGCATTATCCTTGAGTACCACCAGACCTGTTGGCGACTTGGTTTCCTTTGCTAAACCGATCTTTATCTTGTTGGCTACCTTCCTATGTCAACTTACCCATGTAGCATACTGGTGACATGGGACATGTTAAGTCCTCGACTGTTAATCACCGGGCATTGAGAGTCGTGGGTTCGAATCCGGTGGGCAGCGTATGTAGTGTCCTTGAGCAAGATACTTACCCTAATAGGCTCCTCTCCACTCAGGTGTCAAATGGGTTCTGGCTTTCTTCAATGCTGGGAAGGTAACAGACTCGCAGGGAAGGAGGTGTGGCAAACCCCTCACCGCAAATATAACAAATTGTGGAGTCTGGCCCCTACGCTTCGTAAGAGAGATGGGCACTCCAACATGTTAAATACAGGCCGTTCCCTTTACCTTTACCTATACAGGTGAGTCTAAGGCGCTGTACTATCTCCTTATCCAACTGCATAGACTGGGCATTATTCTTGAGTATCACCAGACCTGTTGGCGACTTGGTTTCCTTTGCTAAACTGATCTATCTTGTGGTCTACCTTCCTATGTCAACTTACCCATGTAGCATACTGGTGAGTCTAGGTAGCTGCATGATCTCCTTTTCCATCTGCACAGACTTGGCATTATCCTTGAGTACCACTAGACCGGTTGGTGTTGTGATTTCTTTAGCTAAACCAATCTCTTTCTTGTGAGCTACCGTCACTCTGAACACATAGCCATCCTGCAAGTTAATAACCCATCTGAGTTTTAGTAAGTGTAATACAATGCAATATTGGCATTTAAAAAGTGTCTTTTCCCAGGGATACAAAGCGCTAAAATATTACAATACATTAGAAACAAAGGCAAAATATACAGCATACAATAAAATATTTTAAAATACATGCACAAAAAGATGACCGACGGTGGTAACCAGCAGCTGACCCCACGGGTGGATACCCTAAGAGCTTACAAAGTATTTTAAAATGTTATCATGTGTAACAAGACGAAGTTGACTGTAGGTGAAAAAACCTGCAGCCTACCCTCAGAGTGAAGGATAACCTAAGAGTTTACAAAATGAAAAATTGAGTTATAGAAAATACACCAAAACTTGCAAAACAGAACTATATAATGATGAAGGCACTTCAATATGGATAAAGGTATGTTTTCAAGTTAGTCTTGAAAGTGTTCAAGGTGGAGGTACTCTTAATGGTATTTGGTAGATGATTCTAAAGTTTCGGTGCACACACTGAGAAGGCTCTCTCTCCAACAAGTTTCTTTGAACGAGGAACTTCAAAAAAGGTAAAGTTGCTGGAATGTGTTGTCATTGAGGATTAATTGCCGAGATCTTGTTTTCAGGCATGACTCAATATACAATGGAGAGAGCCCATTAGGGGTTTTAAAACATGAAGTACTGTTTTGTAAATGATATGCTCCGAGTACAACAGGAAAATGATCTGATATTGACGAAATGTCTCAGGATCCATTGCATCCCAACTGCCCAAAACCCAAATGTCACTGTTAAAAATCTTGCTAGATTCCCTCTTCACTCTTTGCGCTATTTGAGAAATTTTTAAGCGCAGCATTCCAAACGAAAAAAAGGTGCACCGTGTAAAAGGTTTTCATTTATTTGTTTTACTAAAATCACATCTTAAAGAGTGACATATGCCTGGAAAAGGTTAAGTAACTGTTGCAAATTTTCTAATTGAACCATAGATTAAAGAAAGTAAATATAGGACATGGGACTATTTGCACACTAAGCAAATCAGCAAATTTACGAGATTGCACACGTCTGGACCGTGTTGCACTGCATTCTAGTAAAAGTACCCTTCAGTCATCGTAGTACACTGGCGGTCAAAAATGTTTGTGCACGTTTAAATACAGGCAAAAACCTATTTATTATATCGACCAAGACTCTTAAAAAATCATGATTTTTTAAAAGTCCCATATGTATCCAATATAAATAATCTTTGTTTCCTCTGATATTCGATTTTCCATAACCATAAAAATGGCTTATTTCCTGGACCATATACAAATAAACCACACACACTCTTGTAGTTTATTAGTTAATGCTCGTTATCACCGTGTAACCGTATTGAACATTTTCAGGTTAAAGTTTTCCAACAAAGTTATGTATTTAAACTCCATTTTTAAATGTGCAGAAGAAAGTATACAATATGATAACTCGTCATATTTTCAAACGGATTGAATACAATTCCTGCTGAGTTCTTTAGATCTATTTATGTAAAATATAAAATCCGAGAAAAAAAATGATGCAAATGATGAACGTTTCTCGAGATATTCCTGGTTAAAGGTTTTGTGCGCAAACACTTTTGACCGCCAGTGTACATCTTGGCCCAACACTAACCTGCACCACATCAACGTGAGTAGCTGTAGTAGCTGTGACTAGTTGATGCTGTTTATGTAGCAATTCACCGATTCTAATCAAAAATGCCGCCTTGATACGCTGTATTGCTGCAAGGTCGTCAGGCCACTGTCCACTTCCTTCCATCTGACATAGCACTGAAATAGACATATCAATCAATCAATGATACACTGTACTTGCATGACATGCATACCCCATGAAGGAGTCTATTCGTACAGGAGACCAACGGCTTTACGTGACTTCCGAGACATGGACCAAGTAGAGTAAAGTTTCTTGCCCAAGGAAACAAGGAGACAAAAACCGCCCGACGTGGGGCTTGAACCCACAACCTCTGTATTATCTAACCGCTCGGCCAGACATAGTGCAGATCTCTTGAATTTTTTGGACATCCAATATTAAATGTGGAATTAAAAATGTGAACCATCAACTTTTTCAAATGTATTTCTCCTATAACAATTATACCGTCATTGATATTGCACATTTTTGAATGGTTGCAAAGCGCTGGCCATCATCATTACACCGTAACAAGGGAGTCATTAGTCCATCCAGATGGACCTCGCAAACAAACGCGGAGCGCTCGCTTGTGAGATCCATCTAGATGGACTAGGGAATCATCAGAACAATTTAGCCTTGCGCCAGTGTTCCTGCTAAGACTGTATGACGGTGCAAGAATGGAGCAAGAGCCAAGAAAATTGGCACAACAGGTTTATGAAAATGTTTGAAAAAATTCTTTTTCTTGCTGTTTAAAGCCAGTTTTCAACACTTAAGCTAGTGATTTTGGCAACATTTTTCGAATTTGCACAAGCTCAAAAACTATTGAAGGAACATTGCCTTAATTGCACTAAGCCATTTACAGCCAATTGACACACCCCGCAACTATCAACACTTAGATTGTGATATCCCTCTCCCCACACACACACACAATAAACATGATCACTGAAATCCAGATTATTAAATAAAGCTTAAGTCCAATCACACATATATTTATCAATTGAGAATCATCAAGTTGACTCTAATCCCAATGTGAAACTTGTGAATCCTGCCCGATTTATAAACGACACAGTGACACAACAGCCCAAAATAAACCTCTCCATACCGACCCACCCACCTGATAAAGTAGGTATCCACTCTGGGCACCTGTGTTCTGAGGATGGTATCTGCACACTTGTCTTACCCCGCTTACAAACGACACAGCGACAAAACAGCCCAAAATAAACCTCTCCATACCGACCCACCCACCACCTGATAAAGTATGTATCCACTCTGGGCACTTGTGCTCCGAGGATGGTATCTGCACACTAGTCTTGCCCCGCTTACAAACAACACAGCGACACAACAGCCCAAAATAAACCTCTCCATACCGACCCACCCACCTGATAAAATATGTACCCACTCCGGGCACCTGTGCTCCGAGGACAGTATTCGCACATTAATCTTGCCCCGCTTACAAACGGCACAGCGACACAACAGCCCAAAATAAACCTCTCCACACCAACCCACCCACCTGATAAAGTAGGTGCCCACTCCGGGCACCTATGCTGAAAGGATAGTATCCGCACGCTAATCTTGCCCCGCTTACAAACGACACAACAGCCCAAAATAAACCCTTTCATACCGACCCACCCACCTGATAAAGTAGGTACCCATTCTGGGCACCTGTGCTCCGAGGATGGTATCTGCACGCTGCGCTGGTCAGTATGATGAAAACGTGTGTTCTTCGCTTGAATAGCACAAGGTGGAAAAACCTGAAACAAATATGGAACAGATTTTACAAGGTATTGAATGTTTTCTTATACACCATAACATCAACAATCTTAATTTCATTGTCAATCTCCATTCATCAGAGTGTGCATTTTGTTTCACGCATTAACCGGGGATGTGTGTCAAGTGAAGATTTATGCGATCTGCCTTCAGGGATATCGGGCCAAACTCCGAATATATGCGGAGGTTCAATAAATCTGCTCCATGTAAGATGGCGGAGAGTACAGGATTTAGGAGGCTAAGTTGTATCATCATGCCTAAACATTGCGGTCTACTTTTATAATTTAAAAATTTTCAAAGGTGTTATACATTTACACTGGTGGTCATAAGTGTTTGCGCACAATACCTTATCTCGAGAACTGTTCATCATTTGTGTCATTTTTTTCGGGTTTTATATTTTACATATACAGATCTGACTCAACAGAAATTGCATTCACCGCATATGAAAATATGGCGTGCTAAACATAGTGTATACTTTTTCTGCACATTCAAAAACAGAGTTTATATACATAACTACACATTTGTTTGAAAACTTATAACAAAAATGTTCTTTACGGTTACACTGTGATAACGAGCATTGAATAACAACATAGGTACATAATAGACAAGATGGTTCGCGAACCAGTAGTCTCGCCTGCGTATCGACCGCCTACTTAATCATTCAGTTGTGGGGTGGATCCCAAGGGAAATGTCATACAACGGGGTCCTATTGGCACTTTTGATCGCTGGTCCAAGACACACAATTTGACACCTTAATCTTTGAAATAGGACAAAGTTAAAAATTTGACCCCAAGGGAAAGGTCAGACAACGGGATCACCATTGACACTTTTGATCTCTGGTCCAAGACGAACAATTTGGCAAAAAAAAAAATGTTTGTTTGCCCTTAATGACCAAAAATTTGGAGGGTCGGTAGGTCGATCCTTTTTTTTTTTAAATAGGATCTTCCCGTAGTACCCCCAGTGATTCATCTGCACTCACATCTTGTCATGGCATATTTGGCGCTATTGAGACGTGCGCTGACACGAACGACACACCACGGTAAATTTTAAGGTAGTTGAGGGGCAAGGCAATTTTCAAAGGGCAAATGAAAAATGCCTTCTATTTTAAGCATTTTGCAAGGGCATCTCGGCAACTTCAGCTAACCATAAAGGGCATCAAGGCACCTTGCCATTGTAAAAGGGCATCAAGGCAAGTATAAGTAGAATAAGGGAAAGTTAAAAGAAATGAAGAAGGATAGGCCTACCACTCATTCACCATATTAAATGAATATTTATTCTACAACTTTTTGTTGATATAATGACTTTTTATATTAACATTATAACAACATTATTAGGTCTGGGAGTTAACGGGTAATTGCATAACCATTTAAACGAATAAAAAACACACACGTTTGTTTAACCGTCATGACTGTACATGACTGTTGAATTTTGCTCCTGTAATAAACCACGTTTCCTGGCGAATTTCTTTACAATTTATGACTTACAAAAATAACATGTGGTCAAAATATTGTCTTCAAACCCTGTTATTAAATATATTAAGTCATATAATCAACACAACTTTTTTTCTCTGGCGAATATTTCACTGCCCTGTTCGTGTAAACAACGTGATATCTCCGTTCAGGGCGGCGCCATTGAATATCCAAATAGTCCACAGGATATCCCGCCTTTACATTGACGGCACCGGGAAAAATAAAAATAACCGCGGCGACTTTTAACTACATGTAGATTTGTTCGCAATTTTGTGGCAACAAATGGTGAATTAAAGTATTGTAAACATGCAAGGCGTTTAATTTAACATTTTGGATTAAATTTTGGGAATGTTTCCTTTCAAACAACATCATGGGTTCACATGATTTGTCTCCAAATTGTTTCTCCAGAGTTCCTGGTGCGAAATGACATGACTGCCTCAGCATCTTGCTGCCGTGTTTACCGCCGGAATGTTCACGATTCGGTAGTAT
>JXSR01S031193.1:2077-15410 GCA_000969725.1 Ophiothrix spiculata
TCCCAGTGTCAAATGACTCTAAATTTACTTCCACTGCTTTAATCCCAGTGTCAAATGACTCTAAATTTACTTCCACTGCTTTATTCCCAGTGTCATATGACGTACTCTATTTGAACATATAATGGCTGAGTTACATATAAAAGATTTTAACTGGAGACAGAAATGTCCATGAAACATAAGTCACATTAGATCACATATTGAGACAGGAGATTGTAGACCCGGGGGAGGGGGCACTGAGCTATGCTGGTGTACACATGCATAAACAGAAAGATACGGAAAAGGGGTCAATTTTTTCCTAACCAACATGGACAGTACTGCAAATGTTTAGGGATCTAAAAATGCTGATTTTCAACAAAAAGGGTGTTTTTTCAAAAACACAATCAATATGTCTACAAAAAGTGTTGTTTTTCAAAACCTAATGAAAAAAACAGGTGGTAAAATTTACATAAATCCTTGGGAGACTAAAACTTGTACTTTGCAAACCTATGTTCATGTATGTGTATATCAATATCTAAGTGCCCCCCCCCCCTGGGTTGCAGACATTGTATATCACCTGCATAATGCCTGTTAATGGTATCACTAGTCAGTCAGGCTCAAATTGGAGGAGGGAAGATATCTTACTTGCAGAACAAGAATCTTGGTGCAGAGATTCAGGTGAGGTGTGTGTATTTTGGAAATATCAACAAACGTGCATCAAAGATTAAGTTGACATATTGATTTTACATCTGCTTGCGAGACTTAACCCTTGTCCTCCTAAGTTATTTTTTTGTCACAAGTCCTCCGAAGGGGGGGGATGTTGCCAAGGCGTTACATAATTATGATGTCATAAAGTACTTTCGGATTGGAAAATCAGGCAAAATTGCATATGGCAAAAATGGCTACCAAAATCAAAATTTTGCTATAAAAGTTCTTAATAACGGATTTTTGTCGGTTTTTTTGCTAATAGGGAAATGATGATTTTAACATGTCTTGTAAGTTTGAGTCTTATAGCATGCATACATTTTTAAAAATGGCAACTTAACCCCTACACCCCAACTTTGACGGCATACCCTAACCTCACCTAAGATGGTACCCCCTAGTTTTTTCATCAAGATGACCGCAAAGGATGTTAATGCCTGGGGCCGGTTGCTTTTGCGTTTTATGAAGCGGGGAAAAAACGTAGGGGGGGCCCCCTTCGGAGGACAAGGGTTAAATCAGCCATTGCAAATTACAGCAAAATCTAACCAATTTGACCCCAACACAAGGTCAAATGTCTTGCCCAATCTGAAATGTTTATCAAATAAGGGGTTTTCTCAAAGATGCAGATATTTACGACAGCATGATAACGATTATTCATAAATAGTAAAAATTCATAAAATTGTTTGCTCCCTTTAACGTATGCAAATTTCAATGCACACTGAATGCATGCTTTAATAATGTGTTTTGTTAATCACGCTGCGTAATACACACAGGAAATTATGCAGACGCAGATGTGCCATCAAAGTAATCAAATTTTATTAAAAAGGGACTTTTAAAGAGAGCATCAAAATCCCTTCAAAAAAGCTTCAAATCTGTATGAGAATTAACAGATTCAAATATTTTGATCAAATGCACTATAGTCTACCAGCCAACAGCAAATATTATGCTTAAAAAAACGTTTTGTGGGCAAAACTTGTTACAGCTTTCCATCCATGTGGAATCATATCCTCAGGGAGTGTACATTAGCGTGTGGGTGGATGGTAAAATTAATTTTTTGATATAGTGGCCAAAATGACCCAAAATAGCCAAAAATCATGAAAAAATCACGAAAATGGTAAAAAATCAGTTTTTGGCCCCAAAGTGATCTTTATTCAAAATCAAATCATTCATTTAGGTAAATTGAATCACAAAAACATCTGCCTACAGTATTTTGGGAATTAACTTCATTTGTGTGGTTAATTTTGACCAAAAAATGGTCAAAAAAGGTAAAAATAACCCAAATTTAGTGATTTTGGGATATGTCTTCAATTCTTTTCCAAATGTTTGTTCAACGAGTAAAAAATCATCGTGTATTATAATGTTGTGCCAAAAAAACAATTAACGGCAAATTTAATACCCTTTTTTGGCCATAATTGATCAAATTTGGCAGAAAAATGCGAAAACATGACCAAAAATTGTTAAAATGTGAACAATTTTTTATTAAGTATACAATATAAGTGTCATATAACAGTCATTTGCAATAGCCAAGAGTAAACCAAATCAACTTTATTAGGTTCTTTATAACCCTCAAACACAATCCGAATGTTCCAAAAAAAAATGGTCTCAAGCGAGATTTGAATCCAAGATGGCCGCCAAAATTCCCGCCAAAATACTATATTTTCATCATAATTGCCTAAAAGTATCTTGTAAAACACTTTATACTCAAAATTATTATCGGAAAATGGCTTCTTGAGCTATAACAAATACATCTGACATTAAATCATGTCATATGCATATTTCTAATTCAAGATGGCCACCAAAATGGCTGCCAAAATAGCCAATTTTCATTAAAATCGACCAAGACGGCCTTTAAACTGCCTGATATATATTTAATAGAGATAAATAATCAACCGGAAATAATATTTAGGGTTACAGCAAGATCATTTGCCCCTAATTTTATTGTAAGTTTGTATCAAAATCAAAATGGCGCCTGTTCTAAGATCCAAAATGGCCGCCAAAATGTGCAAAAATGGGTTAGAGGCACTTTAAAACGGTAACAAAAACATCAAATGTCCAAAATATTCGATGGAAAACGGTTTTGAGAGAAACAATAGCAGCTTTTCATCTCAAATAAGGGTTTCAGAAAGTTTCAAATTAAAGATAGAGCCTGTTCTGAGATCTAAAATGGCCGCCAAATACGATTTTAGGCAAAAATTGGTTTTAGTGGATTTTAATCAGTTTCAAAAACAGCAAATGTTCAAAAAATGATGAAAAATGGCTTTAAGGATAAACATAAGATTATTTCTTCCCAAACTTTGGTGTTAGCATGTTTAAAACTCAATATGGAGCCTGCACTGACATTCAAAATGGCCGCTAAAATATATGCGATTTTAGGCACAAAATGGATTAAAGTGACTTTTAAACGGTATCAAAAACACCAAATATTCAATAGTTTCTATTGAAATTGTTTTTGAGATTCAAAATGGCCGCCAAAATACGTTTTAATGTGCAAAATGGATAGAGGCACTTTAAAACAATATCAAAAACATCAGATGTTCTTTGAGGGTATAATAGTAGCATTTCTTCTCAAATAAGGTGGTTAGCATGTTTCAAATCCAATATGGAGCCTGTTGTGAGAACTAAAATGGTTGCAAAAATATGATTGTAGGCACAAATATAGATTAAAGTGATTTTTAAACGGTATCAAAAATGCCAAATATTTAATATAGTCTTTTAAAATTGGTTTAGAGGGTAACAAGAAGGTCATTTCTTCCAAAATAAGGGTCTTACCATGTTTAAATTTCAATATGGAGCTTGTTCTGAGATCCAACATGGCCGCCAAAATACAATTTTAAGCACAAACGTGGGTTAAAGTGACTTTTAAACCGTATCAAAAACACCAAATGCTCAAAGTAATCGATAGAAAATGGCTATTAGGGTACAATAAGATAATTTCTTCCCAAACAAGGGTGTTAGAATGTTTCAAATTCAATATGGAGCTTGTACAGAGATTCAGAATGACCGCAAAAATACAATTTTATGCATGAAATTGGTTTAAAGTGACTTTGAAACCATGTCTAAAACACCAAATGTTCAAAATAATTGATGAAAAATAGCTTTGCGGGTAACTATGAGAGTATTTCTACCCAAATAAGGCTGATGTTAGCATGTTTTAAATCCAATATTCTAATGTGTCAAAGTCAATTATATCCATTTTCTTGCATAAAATTGTATTTTGGCGGTCATTTTGGTTCACATTATAGGCTTCATCATTGATTTTAAACATGCAAACAACATTATTTAGGAAGAAATGTTTCTATTGTTTCCATTATTAAAGTCATTTACCTTCTTGTATTTTGTATATTTGGTGTTTTCGAAACCGGTTCAAAGTCATCGTAACCCAGTTTTGTGCCTAAAATCGGATTTCAGCAGCCATTTCTCATCTCAGTATAGGCTCCATATGGGATACGGAATATGCTAACACCCTTATTTAGGAACAAAATATTATCATTGTTACCTTTAAAGTCATTTTCCATCAGTTAATTTAAACATTTGGTGTTTTTGATATGGTTTCAAAGTCACTTTAACCCATATTTGAGCATAAAATGATATTTTTGAGGCCATTTTGGATTTCAGTGCAGGCTCCATATTGAATTTGAAACATACTAACAACCTCATTTTGGAAGAAATGATCTTATTGTTGTCCTCAAAAACAATTTCCATAGACAATATTGAATATTTGGTGTTTTTGATACTGTTTAAAAGTCACTTTAATCCATTTTGTGCCTAAAATCGTATATATACTTTGGCAGTCAGTGCATGCTCCATATTGAGTTTCAAACATGCTTACACCCCAGTTTGGAAAGAAATAATCTTATGTTTATCCTAAAAGCCATTTTCCATAATTTTTTGATCATTTTTTGTTTTTGAAACTGATTAAAATCCACTAAAACCAATTTTTGGCGGCCATTTTGGATCTCAGAACAGGCTCTATCTTTAATTTGAAACTTGCTCACACCCTTATATGAGATGAAAACCTGCTATTGTTTCCCTCAAAACCGTTTTCCATCGAATATTTTGGACATTTGATGTTTTTGTTACCGTTTTAAAGTGCCTCTAACCCATTTTTGCACATTTTGGCGGCAATTTTGGATCTTAGAACAGGCACAATTTTGATTTTGATACAAACTTACAATACAAATAAGAGCAAATGATCTTGTTGTAACCCTAAATATTATTTCCGGTTGATTATTTATCTCTATTAAATATAAATCAGGCAGTTTAAAAGCTGTTTTGGTCGATTTTAATGAAAATCGGCTATTTTGGCAGCCATTTTGATGGCCATTTTCCGATAATAATTTCGAACATAAAATGTTTTACAAGATACTTTTAGGCAATTATGATGAAAATATAGTATTTTGGCGGGAATATTGGCGGCCATCTTGGATTCAAATCTTGCTTGAGATCAGTTTTTATTTTTGGGAACATTCAGATTGTGTTTGGGGGTCATAAGGAACCTAATAAAGTTGATTTGGTTTACTCCTGGCTAGTGCAAAGGACTGTTATGACACTTATATGGTAGACTTAATAAAAAATTGTTCACAGTTTAACCCTTTTTGGTCATGTTTCCGCATTTTTCTGCCAAATTTGATCAATTATGGCCAAAAAAATGTATTAAATTTGACGCTAATTGATTTTTTGGCACAAACATTTTGAAAAAGAATTGAAGACATATACCAAAATCACTGAATTTGGGGTATTTTTTACCTTTTTTGACCATTTTTGGGTCAAAATTAACCACAAAAATTAAGTTAAGTCCCAAAATACTGCAGGCAGATGTTTTTGTGATAAGATTTACCTAAATGAATGATTTGATTTTAAATAAATATCATTTTGGGCCAAAACTGATTTTTTACCATTTTCGTGGTTTTTTCATGATTTTTGGCTATTTTGGGTCATTTTGACCACTAAATCAAAAAATTAATTTTACCATCCACCCACACGGTAATGTACACCCCTTGAGGATATGATTCCACGTGGATGGAAAGCTGTAACAAGTTTTGCCCACAAAACGATTTTTTAAGCATAATATATGCTGTTGGCTGGTAGACTACTAAATAATTTGTAAGGAAATCTAAGGGAAAAAATGTTTCCAAAAGCTATTCTCAACTTTACTTTATTGATATACCTCCCAACTTTGACATCATCCTTGCACCCCCATGGATCTAGTAACAGACAATTCTTCTCAAAATAGTATACATGAAAATTGGTAGATTTTAAAGGGTTCGCCGTCTGACAAGTTTTGATATATACATGTTTATTCAAAAAGTCTGATGATACACTCATAAGATAAGTGAAATTATCAAATATTGTTTACATTATCACCAATTAGTTATGTACTTAGTTGTGAACTTTGTTCTCAATCTCAAACTCGAGATTGATATAAACCATGTATAATAATTTAATGCAAAATCATATGACCATAAAATAGTCAGCCATTTTATACAAGCTACCGGCCTGCACTACTTTACTACAAATGTCTACAGAATATTAGAAGAACAGTTTGATAAAAAATAACTGGTGAGTACCTGTTTTTTGGTTTCAAGTTCACAGGGTCTTGTGCACTCACTACACTGTTATTTGGCTGTTTAAATCTAATCAGGTAAGATTTAAGGTTGTTTAAGGGGTTTTCTCTAAGATGCAAATACTCCATTTATTTTCTTGAAAAATTAGTATTTGGTAGATTTATTTGTGCTGATAACGATTCTAAAATAAAAAAATATATGTCACCGTGCTCGTTTTTAAGATACAGGCATTTCAAAAAGTACATATTTTCCCAAAAAATCACCCGATTAACCATACAAAGTATAGGGAAAACTTCAAAATGTCGATCATTATGTGCTTGTAAAATAGTAAATCCTCCATTTATTTTTTTAATTTTTACATATGTTAAAGCACTTTTTGCACTCTTCAAAATACTGAAATGAAAAAATATGGTCACCGTGTTAGCTTTCAAGAAAAACGACCAAAACTGGCACTTTTTTGATAAAATTTGATTACTTTGATGGCACATCTGCGTCTGCATATTACCCGCGTATATATTACGCAGCTAGGCGGCGCGTGATTACCCAAACGCGTTAGTAAAGCATGCGTTCAGTGTGTATTGAAATTTGAGCACGCAAAACGGATGCAAACATTTTTTTGATTTTTTACTATTTATGAAAAAAATCGTTATCCCGCAGTCGTAAGCATCTGCATCTCAGAGAAAACCCCTTAAAGCTTTTCGTGATTTTTAAGCAGCCCTATGTAATTATTTATGAGTTGTGTAAAATGTTGGTTGTTTAAGTCAGATAAACCGCCACATTAAAAGTTTACACAACAGCTGTGTAAAAAATTAAATCATTTGAAGCAGGAATTACCACCAAATTGAAAGATTACACAACAGTTGTGTAAAAATCAAATCATGTGACATAATAATTACCGCCAAATTAAAGTTTACACAATAGTTGTGCAAAATATCAAATCATATGACATAAACAGCCAATGATCGCAGAGTATGTTACGACGTAATTACATAATCCAAGATGGCAGTTTTTTGAGAACTACATGACTCAATCAGGGAGCAGCGGAGAATTTTATCGCTAGGAGTTGAAAATCCCTGTTCTCTCTAAATTGATCTGACTATGATTACTTTGTAATATTAGTGTTATGCTCAGTCTTTCAACTCCTGCTTGATTATGTTGGCTTTCAACTAGACTTTCTGGGTTTCAGAATAGTGGGATTGTTGACTCATAGTGTGTAAAAAACCACACGTACACAATTTGAGAATAAGGACTTACTAAGAATCAAGGAAACAATAAGTCTTTGATAAATGGAGCAAATTGGCGATTGTTACTTGAATAAGACAATTTCTAGCATTTAACAATACTGGGACAATAGAAGCATTGACAAATACTGGAATGAAATGTGTGTACCAGTATTGTAAAATTGTTTCAACAATACTGGAACAAAAACACTCCCAGAATTGTTCAATACTGGAATGTCTTTCAGGCTCATGTGATACAGCACCCAACCATAGATATATTTCCGTATTGCGTTAACAAACAGGGCCGGGGTAAGTAATATTGTCTGTTGTGTAAGATAACCTCAAAAATACCTCGGACAACCTGAATGAATGTTCAATATTATCTGGTGGACAACCTTAAAATTACAGGCAATTATAGCTCATAACAAGCTACACAAACATGACAAACATCAAAATTGCTCAATTTTGTTCTCGCTTTCATCGTAAAATGTTGTGATGATATATGACAATGACATACAAACAATCCATTTTATGCTTAGCATATGCAGTGTTTTGTTTTTGCGATATCCGTAAATATGACAATGTACGGGACTCTGAAAACTCATAATTAAGTTGCAAAAATTACGGACAAGTTGAAAGTTTTGCGGACAACCTCAAACACTAACATTTTTTATGTTGCACGCTGCTGGTATATACCAGTGTTTGGGATCTAAAGTATAATTTTTCGGATTTTTTTAATTTATGGAATTTGTCAAATTATCAACTACGTCAAATTTCAAAGATAAGGAAAAAATATATGTTACATATACAATCAAATGGTGACTTGCTAGTTCATGAAGACACCTAATTATTACAAACACATGATGATAATGATGATGTGATAGTATACAAATATTGACTGCTTTGAGGGGCATGGTTTAAATTATTTTCCCGAGGTGATCTCAAAACCATGAATATGCCCGAAGCAAAGCTGAGGGCATATTCATGGTTTTGAGATCACCGAGGGGAAATAATTTTAACAATGTCCCGAACAAAAAGCAGTCAATATTAGTTTTATATACCGAATATATAGATTTTCGTCATCTGGTTGCCGGTTAAAAGAACCGATAATGATTTACGATATTTCTCTTTTCAATGCTAACCGCGCCGTATTTTGCGCAAAATCCATGCCCTCACTTTTAACCAATCAGAGGACAGGAATCTATATATGAGGTATATAAAGTCTGTTAGGAAATACTTAAGACTTTATTTGTTGTCATTCAATCCCAATTGATTGCAGCAAATTTAACCTCTTTTGTAACTCTCTTTAAAGCACTAAATAAATTTGGGTAGCATTTTTAAACTATAATACTACAAGGTGTCCCAATAAAAATGCAATGAACTTTGAACTTTTCTTTTGAGAAAACAGTGCACAATTTTGAGCAAAAGTTATATACCTGTTGGGGGGCTAGCATTTTCCTCGGAAGGGGTGGGCCCCAAAACAGCGGAGAGACTCGGCAATTTTTTTCATGACCCCCCCAACCCCTATCCTAAAATTTTACGACCCCCCTAAACAAGAGTTGAAAACTTTATGACCCCCCCCCGCAAGATAAGTTGAAGGAATGAGAATCAAAATGAAATCTGACATTGAATCTTGATCGCAGGGGTGATTTGAGTCTGTCCTGATAATTGTTGCAGGGTGAATCTGAGGGGATGTTCCCCCTCAGCTCTGGAAATTTTTTGAAATAGATACAACAAAATGGTGCGATTTCATGCATACTCAACCATGAAATGTTGACAATTTTTCTTCGAACCAGCATACTTTTATATATTATTTTTATATTATTTAGTTTTGATGAAATAATTTTATGAACCCCTCTATTTTCATGTCAAAAAATCTATGACCCCCACCCCCCTAATATATTTGGGACCCCCTCCTTCCGAAGAAAATGCCAGCCCCCTTGAGTCCCCTAGACAGGCCAGATGAATCACTAACTTACTTGAGTTCTTGAACTTCTTTGTGTTCCAATGTGTTTCCTTGGTTTCTGTTAAACACTTGTGAATTACCGTTATTGATTGACATCTTTCATTATATTACTTTTTTTCAATTCTTTTGGTAGAAATTGTATCCTAAACTATACAATTGATCACCAGAAGTAGCAGTTTATTGAAAGAATATGAGAGTATTATGAAGATCTGTACTTTTTATTTGAAAATTTTGACCTGTTTTAGTTAAGAACTTAAAATATAAGTTTTTGTTAGGTACAGGTTAGGTAAGATTTGTCTGGATTGATTGTGCTCTAGTTGGTTGCAGAATACTGTCATATTCTCCTCATTTCAAGTTCTATATTTCTTTAACGTGAAGTCTAATCTCACAAATTGGACAAAAGTAGATTTAAAGGGCTTTCTTAAATTCTTCACATCTCTGGACTGGAGTGGTAAATTGAACAGGACAAAAAAACATGGTGTAGAGTAATTACTCCACATTTGAAAAACATATATTACTATGATTTAATCGTTTGGCGACTATCTTAATATTTTTTATTTGCTTGTTGCATTAATATTGGGATAAGCTGTAGTTAGTATTTCCCAAACCAACAATAAGGTAAGTACACATTACTACTAAAAGATTTAGTAGTAATGTGTACTTTACTTTTCTGGCAACCCAGGCTAGGGACCTTTCAGACATATGACCTAAAAATCAGATAAACAATCTTGGTGGTTTGTATCAGTCCCTGTATCAGTTCAAGGATGGCTGGTTGACATGGATAAAAAATGGCCTCCTGAAATTTGTATTATCTTGCAACTTTTGGAACAAGAGTTAAATCTTTATTTCATGATGACTAACAACACAGGTGAACATTCATTTTTCTTGTCTATTTCAGGTCATACTTTGAGGCAAGATCGTAAAAGCCATTTAGTAACATCCTTAAAAATCAATGGCAAGCAATGTCAATCACATCAAAAGAAGTGCATTAGTGTATGTCAAAGAAATTGGCCAAGGAGCATTTAGTAATGTCTACCAGATGAGATGGGAAAGCCCCGATGGTCCAATAGACGTGGCCGCCAAGAAATTGACCAGGAAAGATAAACATGAACTAGAGGTTCTATCCAAACTTGACCACCCAAATATAGTTAAGCTCATTGGGGTGGTCGAAGAGGATATGGACCTCATGCTCGTTTTGGAATTATGTGAAGGTGGGTCTCTAAGATCATACCTCAAGGCACGCAATGGGAGACGCTTATCTCAGAAGCAATTCTACGACTTTTCAGTGCAGGCAGCAAAACCGCTAGAATATCTACGAGAAAAAGAGTGGATACATAAGGATGTCAAGAGTCCGAATTACATGGTGACATCACAGAACATTCTGAAGCTTGGGGACTTTGGATTGGCCAAGAACAAGGGTCAGACCACTGGTAATGCTACTACAACGGCATCATACAATTGGATGGCCCCTGAGTTGTTGGTCAAAGGCATACTCTCTCCTAAGTATGACATCTTTGCATTAGCTGTGGTGTTGTGGGAATTGTGGACAGGGAGGTTTCCGTGGGAAGGGCTCGACTTTCAAGTCATTGCCTGGAAGGTCTGCAATGAGAGTGAGAGGCTCCCTATACCAGAAGACTGTCCAGAACCATTCAAGGAATTACTGACACAATGCTGGCAGACAGACTGGAAACAGAGGCCTGACATCACTCAGGTCTTACAAGTGGTAAGCTTTATCCTATATTTAAAACATAAAAAAATAATAGCAGCATGTATACTGATATTCGACTCTGTCATGATCATAAAATTGAAATAGATACCTTTTCAGAGTCATTATTTTTGGAGCATGTAGCTTGCGGGATCATCATGATCCCTTCATTCAACGTGAGTGTGAATCCCTCCTAGTCACATGACCACCCACTAGGACAAAACACCAAAAGCAAATAAATGTGGTGTTATATACAAGTTCAATTGCTCCCATTTATGTTCAGACACTTATGTGGGCGAAACAAGTAGATCTCTTGGCATCTGGATCAAAGAACATTCTAAACAAAAAGGACCACTCACTGCCATTGGTGAACATTGCAAAAACTTGAACCATAATATAAACATGGATGATGTCACTATCGTTGCACGGGAAGACCACTTCTGGAAGGGGAAGATATTAGAGAATCTGTTGAAATTCGCAGCCAGCAACCAACACTCAACAGGGATAGAGGATACGAACTGTCGGCCATCTATGATGATGTGACTAGGAGGGATTCACACTCACGCTGAATGAAGGGATCGTGATGATTCCGCAAGCTACGTGCTGCAAAAATAATGACTCTGAAAAGGTATCTATTTCAATTTTATAAAAAATAATATTATTGTTTTCTATTATTATCTTGAACTTCAAACAAGTGACACAAATATCCAGCACAATATCAAATTATTGAGCCACGCCTGTTCACGGAAGAAATTCTACAAACAATGGGAGCCGCTTCTTTTTCAAGTGAAAGCCCACATGCTCAACTTTCTCAAAATAATAAGAACAAACTTTTTTATCCTTTTGTTGGTTGAACATTCAAATAACAGAACAAAAATGTTTTATATTTCTTAGAGATACAACGTAAAGGACATATGTGACCCGTCATATCGAAAGGTACCTTAAGGTTGGCATAGTAAATTACGAGATACGTGCCATTGAAGCTGAGCATAGTCAAAAATCACACCCAAGGTCGAATTTCTAATTTCATCAGAAACGTTACCTTTGAAGTGTATTCTATTATATTAATCAGGTTCCAACATCCAAAACATAAGACAAATGTAATAAAAAGTGAGATAAAAATCCTTTCTCCATTCAAGTTTTACTAGTACAGAAACTTTAAACTCGATTTTCTCAGAATTTTCTGAATCAGCCCGATGCCTTTTAACAATTTTGGATGTAACTTCGCAATCGAACATCCAATAACCGAAAGCAAGGTGTCATTTTAAAGCCTGAAATATAATCTTTCAGATGAGACCAAAAAATAAATTTTCATTTTGGACCCTTAAGGTACCTTTCAATATGACGGGTCACATATAGGGTGGCTTATCAATTGTCAAATTTTATTGATTATATACTCATTTACCTGATGGTCAGAGATACACCCACTCGATTCTCCTTTCAAATTCCTTTATATACAAAGTCAAGTTGCGTGGGAAACTTATTTCAGTATACACAAATTAGAATTTAAAGGTCACATGAAATAAATAGACCTGCACCAAATTCTTCATAGGACTTTCCATTTCCCAAAATATGACTATACAAAGAACACAATAGCTGTGGCATCATTTATGTTAAAATATTAATTTTTAGATATTAATGAATAGAACTCTTTTCAATTCTTCATTCTAATCATTTGTATTTTACAACTAAATCACTGCCACAAATGCCTGGGGTTCTTAGTATTATGGGGATGTACCACAAATTTGGTTAACAAATCAGGCTGTTTTTTCAATTGGTTCTTTTTCATTGCAAAATGTAGTATTTTGATGGGTTTTCTTCTCAACATTTTCAAAACTTTGTGCAAAATGACGCAAGTTAGAGCATTTCATCACAAATGTAAGAAAAAAATTGTACCAAAATAGCGCAAATTTGGGCAAAACATGCAATTTTTGAATAAATTTGATTTGAAATTTGGTATATGGGTTTGTCCTCTTTTCAAAAATGTCATGATCAAAGCATGATTTCACTAGGATCTGCGCATGGCTAAAATATGTCAGAAAAGAAAAGGGATAGTTAGGCAACGGATCGATAACTTCGAAAGATACTGTTGCCGTGATGAATATAGGCCTAATAAATTGTTTTATAAAAGGTCTCTCTTTTAGCTCCTAAATAGTTGAAAAGTTGAATTGAAAAATGTGTTTGGAGCATGGCACTATAC
>JXSR01S031193.1:20085-30884 GCA_000969725.1 Ophiothrix spiculata
GCTTGTAGACCGTCAATTTGGATGAAATAAAGTGCATTTTGTAGCTAAAGAGGTTGGCTTTTGATATAAATAAATGCCAATGTGATACAAAGTGTAACTTTATTCTTTCAGCGTATATAACAATGTATAATTTTTTCTGTTACAACCTGTAGTTTTATTTTTACACCACATTGCAGATAAAATCACTAGCAAGAGAAGCAGCAACAGTACAAGAAGCAAGAGAAGCAGCTGCAGCAGCACAAGAAGCCAGACAGAGGCAGGTTTTTGCTGGCCCCTGGAGCATGTTGAGGGAGTTTGGTAAGCAGGAAGGACCTGGCAAGCTGGATAGGGCACGGCACATGACACTCAGTCCTGATGGAGATGTGGTTATAGCAGATAATGGTGCATCACAGATTAAGATCTACAGCATTGAAGGAGAATACAAATCTAGCATTCATACTCATAGGAAACCGATGCAAATTGTTGTCAGTTCTGACAATACATGCTTCATGACGGGTGGGAATAAACACATTACAATGTATGAATTAAATGGCAAGTACAAAGGCTCATGGGAAGCATCTTGTCCAGATGCCTCATCACCTGCACCAGGGCTGTCTGGCCTGGCAATAGATCACGCAGGTGATTTGCTACTGGGTGACTGTAGGAGTAAGTACATCTACAAGCATCAACAAGATGGTACCCATGTAGCCAGTATCAAGGTAGGCATAGAACCATGGCATATTGCAGTGACATCACAAGGCACAACAGTCATAGCAGACTATGACACTGCTCCACAGATAATAAGCAACACAGGACAGGTGCTGCACACTCTCAAGCATCCTGTACATACACACAAGTTTTACTGTCATGATGGTATCATCGTTTTTTGTATCTCAGGCTCTATCTTGTGCTATAATGAGTCTGGTGAATACCTTGGTCCTATGGCATTTCCATTTGTAAATCTCTATCATGGGATTGCATTGACAACAGATAGCAAGACATTGGTGGCTTGTGATGTTCATTCAGTCAAGGTATTTACTGCTCCCTCAATACAGTAGTAATCATTTTACATCACCTTGGTAGTCAAGTAAATGTATGTCAATCTTAGCCATGTGATGCCATTTTCAGACATATTTTCATTGAGAAAGCTTGTAATGTCATTTTATAGTAAGATATTGTTAGTTGCCTGCCCATTTAAAAAGATCAATCATAAATATTTGGTTATCATTCTTGTTCTACTGTATATTTTTTTATTTTGTACTTTCAATTGAACTGATAAAATACATTTGTTAAAATCTATATTGTCAACTGTCCCAATATATTTTAACCAATTGATTTAATGTCCATATTCTTAGGTGTGCTTTATACCTATATACAGTGGAAACTCGGTAACACAAAAACGCATAACCCGTAAAACCGCGTAACTCGAAAGGAACTTAAAACCCTGGCTTTTCTCTATTGTTTTATCTTGTATTTTTCACGCTTAACACGAAAGAAAAAGTACGAAACCCGCTTAAATCGAAAGCAAGTGACCACCCCATCTGAACATTTTACATTGCATTCTCGAAAGATAACACAAAAACTCTGCACGTAGAGAATAATCACCGTTATCATATACATTCAGTTTTAAAAACATTGATGTTTAATGGGGCCATTCACCTTTGACTTTTGCAATATGCACATTTTTTTGAATAATTTAACTATTATACACCAGACTCAGTTCAAACTTGGCACATGCATTATGCATAAAATTAACTTTTATTTTTTTAAATTTAAGTATCAAATATCAATGTTCAAGGTCATGGCAGAAGGTGACAATCATGATATGAAATTTTACCCAAATTTTCAAAGTTTATGCAAATCTATAACCCTTTGTCCAAATCACTTGAAAATTGGTACACAGGTTTATAACGATAAATTTAACAATCCTATGATAGCTTTGTTGATATCTTGTTGTATACTGGTTTCATGACCAAAATTCCAAATTTTGATGTCAAAAAAGTATCAAAATCAAGACTTTTGATCATAAAACTAGTATACAACAAGATATCAAAAAAGCTATCAATATCATAGGATTGTTGAACTCATTATTATACACCTGTGTGTAAATTTTCTAGTGATTTGAAGACAGGGTATAGATTTGCATAAACTTTCAAATTTGGGTAAAATTTCATGTTGTGAATTACCTTTAACCTTGATATTTGATGCTGAAATGTTCAAAGGTAAAAAAAAAATTATGCATAATGTATATACCAAGTTTGAATTTAATATGACATATAATAGTGATGTTATGTTCAATTATTTAGGAAAGGTGCATATTGCAGAAGTCCAAGGTGAATGGCCCCTTAAAAAACATCGCAAAAACACCCCTATTTGAAAATCGGCAAGTCCGGTGGCTAGACCAATATGGCAGATTACGAAAATTCCTGGCGGTGCATGGTTTGATTCAAGTTTGTTTTTTTGAAGTAAATGTTGGAAAATTTGATGTTTTAAGTTAGCGATTAGTGTTTTAATACAATATTTCATTGATTCATGTATGTCCGTGAGATTTTTCTGACGTTTAGGCTATTGAGTAAATGTCTGTTGTAATCATACAAGCCATTTTCCACTGATTATTTTGAATAATTGATGTTTTTGATGGTGTTTTCAAGTCACTTTAGCCAATTTCTAAGCATAAAAATGTATTTTGGCAGCCATTTTGGAACTCATTTTGGTGCCATTATGAATTTTTAACATGTTTAACACTCTAATTTGGGGAGAAATGTGTCTTTGGTAATCATTTGATCGATGTTTCTGATGGTGCTTTCATTTCACTTTAGCCAATTTGTAAGCATTTGGCGGCTATTTTTTAGATGCCATTTTGAATTTTCAACCTGTTAACAGTCTAATTTTAGAATAAATGTTTCTTTTGTAACCACAGGAGCCATTTGCTAATTACTACTTTTAGCATTTGTTGTTTTTTTAATTCTGATTCAAAGTCGCTTTAACCTATTTTTTGCATAAAAAAGTATTTTGGCAGGAATTTTTGGATCTCGGTTCAGGTGCTTTTTTGGATTTGAAATATATTCAAAGCATTATTAGGTCACAAATGATCTTTTTGTAACCCTTAATGTTATTTTCTGTTCATTATTTACATTATTGGGCATTTTAAAGACGATTGCGGTGTTAGAATCAGTTGTTGGTCAGTGGCGGGAGGATTTTAACAAAACGTGCGCGTGGTATTTAAGCGTAAGATTTGCGCCTAATACGCAAAATGCGCACTAGTTTTTACACATTGTCTTCCTGGTAAGCGCCGAAAATAGCACAAAATAGTAACAAGTTGCTACAAGTTCTCCCGAACCAATGGCCCTTCAGTGATAAAACTTTTACATGTGTTTTCCTATACTACAAAATGCTGATTTTTCACATATTTTTCATATTTTTAAATATTTGGCTGGTCAATTGCACAGACGTAGAGTATATATCTCTAGACCACTTCCTGAGGCGTTCAAAGTGTGGGCTCAGCAAAAGACGGGGTCATGACCCCATGCACTTTTGTCTGCGTGTGCGTTGCGTAACATCGCACGACTGCAACTGACGCAGCGCGTGTCACACGCGTAGCGGAAAAAGGGCGCGCGTGGTGCCCTGACGGTTTAAATTTGTTGTTATTGCGAAGACACTCAAGTCTGGGCGAGGCTAAGATGACGCCTGTTTTGTCCTGAATATGAAAAAAGGTAAGAATTTAGTTCATTTAAGTTCTGTCATAAGTGTCGTGGCTGTTCAGTTGTTCATTTTGACTTATTGATGTGCAAATGTCGTGCTGTAAATTCAGTAAAAAACAGAATATTCGGTCACAACATGAGACAAGATGGCGGTTCTGAGAAGCTTATCGAGAGGTATGCAAATTTTTTGAAAACATTTGTGTTTTATTTTAACACAACAGTCGCATACGAAGTTCATTTTTGGGTCAAAATCGTCCTTTACTGAAAACACGCCAGCAAAGGAACCATCGCCAAACCATTTTTCGTGGGGTTTCAATGGGGTTCTCGTTAACTTTTTTGCTTCGAGTTTAGGCAGGAGGGCTTGGGTCAATTGTGAATGTCATGCAAGTGGATGTCAAATCGAGAAGAAAATATGGGGTCACCAACTGTTTTAAAAAGATAGCGTGAGATTAAATTACATGGGGAAAAATCTAAAAAACAATTTTCATCATAGAAAATGTCAAAATTCTGTTACAATTGAACAGATAAAAAAAGTTAATTACACCAAGTAACCAAACGCTTGAGTTTTCAAAGTTATCGTTCAATAACCCTTACTCTCGCACGCTTAAATACAGTCTAAGTCCGCATATGTCATGAAAACATTTCCGGTTCCCCCGTTTCTCCCTTGGATTTGAACCCCTGACCCCCGCAATCCCAATCCAATGTCCAGCTATGCCAAGCCACCGAGTGTGGCCTGCCCGGGCAGCAATTCCCTGATCATTTATATCCGCCCTCTGTGACGTATTCGGACTTAGGCGAATTCTTGATTTCTTACTGTAGTACTTTGTAGTACGTAGGAGGGTAAGGGTTAAAAGAAAAATTACGTCATCATATATGACATCATTGCGCTTAGATGGTCGTTGACCACCATTTTCTATTGCTGAATTTTGAAGTTTAGACTCTTATCTATTAACTGACAAAAATAAACAAAATCTACAGGTAGGAACTTATCACCGCAATCGTCCTTAATGCCTGATTTGGTTAATCTTAATGAAAATAAAGCTATTTTGGTGGCCATTTGAATTCAAAACATGTATATGATCTAATTTTGACCCAAATAAATTTCTTATAGCACTAGAAGCCATTTCCGAATAATAACTTTGGACAACATTTGTTTTACAGGTTACTTTTAAGCCATTTTAATGGAAATATGGCATTTTGTCAGTCATTTTGAAAACAGTGCCCCAAATGAAAAGTTCTCAGGATACGACCCGTTTCATTTCATTTAGCCACAAATAATTTCAAATGGATTTACTGAATCCAAAACAACTTTTCCTAGATGCTCAACCTATTCAGCAGATCTTTGCAAATAGTTTTATTGAAATGTTATAATATTAGTTTGACCAAGTTCACATTAATGTTGATTAAATAAATAGGCTAAGCAGCTAGCAGAAACTATTTGATATTTAGCAAATCCATAAGAATTTGTTTATGGCCGTATGAAATCCAAATGGAAATCAATATACAACCAAATACAATCAACTAGTGTCACCTCAGAGCATTTTCCCAAGTTCTCAAATATGATCATTAAATATTTGTATAATATTAGGCCAAAAAAAAAAAAAAGTTTGTTTCTCTTAAAATTCTGGCAACATGTTTGAAAAGTACAATGCTATATGCGCTTTTTTATCTTTTATTTTTTACTTTTCGAAAATGCAATGCAATATATATGTTATTTTTATTTTCTTTTTTACAAAAAATGCCAACTTGATCAGCTGATATTCAGACTAAACCACGAACATCAACTTGCATGCATTCATATTAATTTGAGCCAAATTTTATCTCAAGAGCATATATATTCGTTTTTGTTCGACCGTTGAATGACTGTAAATTCTGCATCGGGTAATATGGTTGTGGACCATTGTTTCGAGCCAGTATCTTAGAAGTGCTAAATATTTTGCTTGCTCTCACATTATGAACAATTAATTGTAATTAAGTTTTTTAAGCAGGTCTCCCGTAAGCTTTTTTACAGAATTGTTTAATTTTATCATCTGTTGGTTTTTTTTGATACAAAATATGAAAAAAATAATGCAGGAAATATGTAACTTAACAGAAACGTGTGAGGTTACCAGAAACAAACTTGTTTCTTTTTTTGGCCTTAGCATATAATATTTATATCTACTGATATACATTATCTTCAGTCAATCTTTGCACCGTTGCCCCGGGTGGGGTGGTACTTAGTACAACAGGGGTTATGGAGACATGCTGCAAATTTGGGTAGCAAAATCATACTCTCTGGCATTTTTCTTCACAAAATGTGGCATTTTGATGCATTCATTTTTCAAAATTTTCTAAAATTTGATGGGTCCCTTTTTCTTGAAAACTTTTCAATTTTCCCAGAGGCACGTACCTATCCAAACCAAACTTGAGTACCGTCAGGCACTGCCCTCATGATTTGTGGAATATTAAAAGTGCACTCACCTATCAAATTGTAGCTGTATATATTTCCCAAATCTGCTACTGTTGTGATTCCTACAAGTAGATGCATTACCTGTGAGGTAAAAAGAAGACTTGTGTAATAATAATAAAGGAAAATTCACTTGGAATTTTCAATGATATTTTTAATGCATTATCTGTTTGCTTTATTCTTTGTACTACATGTGACCGGTAAGATCTATTACAGGCACTTAGTCATGATTCTGATTCACATGACATTCACGACAACATCCTCTTATTTCTAGCTAAATAAAAAGAAGAGTATAACATAAATGCATGTTGAAAATTTGAATAGATTCTGACTATTTATTTGTATGTTACAGTGGAACCTCGTTAACACAAAATCACTGAGGGAAAAAATTTTGTTTGTGTTATCAGGATTTTGTCTTATCCACCTGATTTCAAATAGAATGTCAATACTTGGGACCAAACAACCATTTTGTGTTATCAGGGTTTTTGTGTTAACCGATTTTGTGTTAATAAAGTTTCAGTGACAAGCTTTTCAGCATTTTAAAAATCCCAACAGGCTATTGTGTTGTAATTACTGTCAGGGCCCCCGACAGTAATTAGAAAATTACATATTTTCTCACATTCTCCAGTAAAGGATTCTTTCTAGCCAAAAAAGGTGACCTTGAGGATGTAAAGTGGATCATGAATTACCCTAAAATCAAAATAAATATTTAAAAACTGAGACTGAAAACTTAAAAATGATTCCTTACTTTTGATTATCGGATATTTGGCTGCAAAGTTACAGTCAAATCTGTTTATGGCCTGTAGCTGATTCCGAAAAAAGATACGAAAAATTGTGTTTAACGTTTGTGTACTATCTAAAACTTGAATGGATAGCGGACTTTTTTGGATTTTATTACCTTTTCAAATGTTTTGGTTGTTGGAACCCAATTGACATGATTCTACACACGTCAAAGATAACGTTTCTGATAAAATTAGAAATTCAACCTCTGACACACTATTTACCCGTGTTAACCTTTCATGTCTGTCCCATAGCACGTAATATACTATCCTGGTGTTAAGGTACCTATAGATATATATTGGGTCAAATATTATCAAAATGTCAGTGGGAGCAATGACATAATTTGGCATCCTTCCTCCCCATACCTTCTCCAGAATAATCTCATTTTTGATCCTTCGCCCATGTTTTGCAAATCCTTCCAAATTCCAAACTCCCCATTGTCCTTTGTCCTTGTAAGGGGTGTCTGGTCCCTGATACATCTGACTGAAATTACTTGATAGGATTTAGCATGAATAATATTTTATCAATGTTTTTTGTGTGCGAGACAATTTAAAAATGGTGTCTTTGGGAAAAATTAACATAGGTGTCTTTGGAAAATG
Source organism: Ophiothrix spiculata (assembly GCA_000969725.1). NCBI lineage: Eukaryota > Metazoa > Echinodermata > Ophiuroidea > Amphilepidida > Ophiotrichidae > Ophiothrix > Ophiothrix spiculata. The sequence goes on from JXSR01S031193.1 coordinate 27,591, forward strand.
AGATAAATTTGACATATTTGGTAAAAAAACGTGAACTTCCCACTGAAATTTTGTATAAAGTTTTCAAAAATCTGCATAAAAATTATGTCATTATGATTGAAAACATAAAAAATGGGGTCACCAACCTATTTTTCTAGGAAAAAATATTCAAATATGGCAATTTTTGGCTTCAAAACACTACTCAGCATATATGAGCATACGTAATTGCAGCACTCACAAACTAGCGCGTACTGGTATGCGTGAACGGCTATGGACCAAACACCTTAAGCAGACCAAAGTGTCAAATCTGATTTTTCCACTATTTTGAACCAAAATTGACTAAACTTTCTTAATATACAAACATTTTAGATCTAAAAAAGAAACAAGTCTATTTCCTGTAGCAGGTTTGAAAATTGCAATGTGGAATGCATTTTTTATTTTTGTTTTTATAATTTTTTAAAAAGTAATGCACATTTTGTTTTTGCCAGCTGATTGCTCAATACGTCATTTTTTCCCAATTTGTATGTTGAATATTTGCAAAATTATAGACTAATTCAGAAGTCAAAGGGGATCTGAATTAAAATTCGATTGTTTTCACAGAGTAAATCTTAACTCCCAGTAAGCTTTTTATCAGGAATATTTCTTTCCCACTATTGGGATTTGTCATTTTTGTCAATATTTATATTTTTTATACAATATGAGAGAAAAAAAGCTATGTGATTTAAGACTGTCAAAATGAAATGTGCACGGGTCACAGGAAACAGAATTGTTCTTTTTTTTTTAGCTTATGTAATTAATATGGTGTAGGGAAAAAAATTGGTATGAACCGAATCATTGCACGATACAGTTGTTGGTTTCTATAATTTTTTTCATAAAGCAGATGACTAATTGAAGAATGAATGGGGTATTGGAGCATTCAAAGACTGTTGATATTCCTTATTTGAAAACTGCTGATTTGATAAATGCATTCCTAGACATGTATTTTTAGACTCTAAAAAGCATATTTTTTCAACATTTAGTTAGGTTGAAGATGTATGTTCTCATTCATCCAGTTGTAATAAATATAAATGATAAATAAATCAAATACTGGAACTTACTTTGCAACTATGCGATGTTGCGACCATAACCAATGGTCTTCAACAGGCATCTGATTCCTGGGGATGTACACGTGACAGACGACATCATTTATACTTAGTTAGGTTGTTAACAAATATAGTGGCCAAGGAATAAGGATTTTTGGACCTTGGTCTAAAATCATACATTTTGGTCCAAAACTGACCTAACCATCATCTTCTACATGAAAATCCACATCTAGAAATGTATACTTTTATATGGATTGACTAATCGGTTGCCGAGTTACAAAGCATAAAATATTTCAGAAAATGAGGGGGATTAACTGTGCCCTTAAACATTGAATGCTGTAAGTAAATGTGTTCATGCTGAAGCAACCTTATTCTACATCTAAATTGGGTGCCTTTACTCAAGAGACTGTAACTTTTGAATGCAACAGTCAATTTTAACAAATTAAAATTCTCATAAAAGCTGATTAAATTTCCTCTTTCGCAGTGATCTCAAAACCATGAATATGCCCTCAGCTTCACTTCGGGAAAATAATTTAAACCATGCCCCTCAAAGCAGTCAATATTTGTATAATATATACCGGTACCTCATATAGATTCCTGGGGATCTGGTTGGTTAAAAGTGAGGGCTTGGATTTAACTAGGCCCAGGGCATATTTTTCACTAGGTTCGCTCAACCTATTTTGCACCACGTCGGTGTAACTTGAGCTTTACGCGCGGGACTATAGCAGCTAGTTATCTTGTACAAACAATATGGCGCGGTCAGCTTTAAAAGGAGAAACAAAATGGCCATTGAGCATTTTTAGTGCCAAAATGGTTCTTTTAATCAACCAGATGACAAAACTCTATATATTCGGTATATAAAACAAATATTGACTGCTTTTCATTTAGGGCTTTTCTAACCAGTCAATTAGTACATTTATTGCATGCTAAGAATTCTTACCAAATGCTTCCAGTAAAGGATTGGACTCCAAGATCCTTTTTTCTATACAATCTGCAGGACTTGGGGTGAAACCTCTGTAATAAAAACATACAAATGTCATCTTTTTAACTGTGTGAAAGGCACTTAGATTATAATAGTTCAGCAATTAAATTAAATCCAGGTGCACCTGTACACCCAATAATCTACATATTGACAAGAAAATGTGGTTATTAATCGGCTGTGTGCAATATATTGAAAATGATATAGACATCCCTGAAAAATTGCATTAGTGCAACTCACAAGAGACACTACTTGAAACATGGACATGGTTTGAATGTGTAACAAAAAAGCACACACTGTCATTATGTCAAGGCAAGATATACACCATATGACATGCTCTCAAAGCTTCCAAACAATCCAGAACTACAATAACTCGGCTTTATATGTGACAAGATGGAGGCAAGTATTCTCTTTTCAAAATTCAAAAGTTTGAATCATCATATCATCAAAATCAAACAATTTTCAAAAACTACATGTATCCCATTCTATCATAGTGATATCAGTCAATTTTAGTATCTTAAAAGGATGTAATGATTTTGTATCTGAAAAAGATTGATGAAAAGATATCAATCTTTATATCTAATATGCTGGGCATCAGTCAGTTGGTATGTTATTAGGAGACATGGGCTAGAATAGACCCCTTCATGTGGTATGCATGTTATGCAAGTACTTGTATCACTGATTGATTGATTGATTGAATCATAGATACAGAGGGAGATCCCGGGCTTGTATATCGGCCTGTGTTATGGCACTGTCAGGCCTGGAGCTTAAATTGGGGGTATTCAGGCAGGCTCGGTTCCCCAAAATATCAACTCCAGGTACCAAGATGATGCTCACACATTTACATAACATATGACTGAGTTTGGTCATGAGAATTGGGTCCTGCCCAGAAAGACTCAAATCTAGGGAAGAAAAATAGCTAGCTCAATTCCCAAAATTCTTTCTACTTATCATGTCATCAGGTTACAATGTATGTATACAAATGGCATGGCCCTGTTCATGACTGGTGATCCTTTTGAAAAGAGGGGCAAAACAATTCAATGTTACACTTACAGTGGTTTTCCACACTGTTCTCAGGAATACACAAAGTTACTTTGGTTAAGTGTATTTATTAACATATTTATGAATGTATAAAAAAATCTTGTTTGTTAATTCTAAAAATTGACTGATTCATAGCCATTTTATTTCATCCCCTTCTTATTATGTTTGGATGCCTGTTGTAATTACTTACCCAGGATTGATTGGAACAGCAAC
>JXSR01S031196.1:0-11166 GCA_000969725.1 Ophiothrix spiculata
AAAAGTTTGGGGATGATGCTGAACTTGCCCAATGATGTTGTGACACGTTATGAAACTTTTCAAGACCCAGAGTCCACTTTGAGTAAGGACCCAGCTCCCATTATTAAGACTAGCGGGGTACCCGCGCTATGCGCGGGCCCCGCTAGCTGACTGGACCCCCTTGAAATACTAAAATGCTATTCTAGGTGCAAGTTTGGTCCATCCATAAGCTCCAGAGTTCCAGACTTCCTGAAAGTGAACCTTTGATGACCTTAAATCAACCGTTAATGCGTTTTTTCAATTTTTTAGATTTAGGATCAAGGGTTCTGCCGTTATGGCCGTGACCTTCAAATGACCCGGGATGACCTTAGGTCAACTTGTTAGACAATTTGAAGAATGACCTCAATTTGACCATTGACCTTGGATGACCTCTACCGGACTACCCTTATAACACTATAGGCTATTCATGATCAAGTTTGGCTTGGGTAGGATCAATGGTTCTGGAATTGTGGCTATGACCTTGAAATGACCTTGGATGACTTTAAGTCAACTTACAGTCTATGACTTGTTGGACAATTTGAAGAAACTACCTCAAATTGACCTTTGACCTTAGACGACCTCTACCGGACCACCCCTATAACACTCACGGTCCAAACTGCTATTCATGGTCCAGGTTTAATCTTGGTAGGGTCAAGGGTTCTTCAGTTGTAGCTGTGACCTCAAAATGACCTGGTATGACCTTAGGTCAACTTTTTGGACAATTTCAAGATTTCACCTCTAGATGACCTTTGACCTCCACTAGACCACCCCTATAACACTCAGGGCCCCAATTGCTATTCATGGTCCAGGTTTGGTCCAGGTAAGGTCAAGGGGTCTGGAGTTATAGCCGTGACCTTGAAATGACCTGGGATGACCTTAAGTCAACTTTTTGGACAATTTTAAGATTTGACCTCTAGATGACCTTTGACCTTGGATGACCTCCACCGGACCACCCCTATAACACTCAGGGCTGCAATTGCTATTCATGGTCCAGGTAAGGTCAAGGGTTCTTGAGTTATAGCCGTGACCTTGAAATGACCTGGGATGACCTTAGGTCAACTTTTTGGACAATTTCAAGATTTGACCTCTAGATGACCTTTGACCTTGGATGACCTCATCTGGACCCCCCTTAGAACACTCAGGGGGCCAATTGTTATACATGGTCCAAGTTTGGTCCAGATCGGGTCAAGGGTTCTTGAGTTATAAACAAACATACATACATACAAACAAACATACATACAAACATCCAGTGAATTATAGTATGATGAAGCTAATGGGTTATTCCAAAATTGATGCGAATTTGCCAAGCTTAAAATATGGAAGGCTTACTGAACCAATTGCACACCAGTCATCTTATTGAAGAATTTGCTCAAATTTTGTGTTCTTAGCAATGAACAGTCAAAGTATAGACTAGTTTATGACTCATAGTCCAAGATGATAGTACAAAGCAGAACCATATACATTTACAAGTAGTACCAGGAAGCTCAGTGATCTACCACTTGTAGCAAGAGTTCTGCTCTGTGGTTGTTCTCCTGAGGCACTGTTTTTGACAGATTTATGTGACATTGTAGACATTGTTTTCTGGATAGCAGAGTTACAGTGCATTTATTTTAACTTTTTATTTGAATATTCTCATTATAACTTTTTAGAAAAATAATCAGAACATGGGCATTTTACTGCAGTTCCATAGATTGAAGCTATACTACTACTTATAGAGGAATACAATAGTGAAATTGTTAATGCTGAACAGCTAATACAAGGTTTACTGCATGTTATTTCAGTACTGGAAAAGGAAGTAATTGAATACTTAAATTAGGTGATCCCATCTTTAATTTTCTTTGTTATTTCACCATAAGATTATTATCAGGCATGAGAATGAAATTCCATGAAAAAACAGTAAACTTGTGGAAAAAACAGGAAAACACATACATTTGGTTACAAAAAAAAACCAGGAAGATTCTCATGCTATGATACAAACTACACTACCATATTTCCTTTGATAGGAATAAGTGCTTGTTCCAAACCTGAATGATGCTAGCTTTATGTAGCTGAGATGTGTTATGGGTTGGCACAATAAAGAAAAGAGAAAGGCATATCTGAAGAAACTAAAAGCCCTAAATAGACAAAAAAAATAGGAATAATAACCACAACGAATCTTAAATCAAAGTTGATGTGTTTACAAATAGTCCAAGAAACTAGGTTGCTGAAGATGATATAAGCTCCAATTGGAGTGGAAATTAGAGACTTTTACAGATTCTCCCCTCCCCCGGGGAGTGCAGCGGAAGCTGACAAGATCCGTCAACTAGGAGAGCCTTATGCCTTAACTCAAGAGGACCCCCCCCCCCGCCAGATGCAGGGACTCCTGCCGGTCAGAAACCACTCCTTTTCTTGAACCCGACAGTGGCTGCTTCTTTCTTCACGGCTATGATGCTTGAGAGAGTGGCCAGAATCCTCTTCACCAGAAGTAGATGAGTTAGGAGAAACAGGCTACAGATCCAACAGGGCTGACAAACCACACCCATTCATACCGCTCCTCACACATTTCCGGAACTTCTACGATGCTCTCACGATCAAGAATCAACCAGGACCCCGCCGCCTTCCATGGGTAGAACGCACACTATGGGCACGTTCTAATGAACATTCCAATGAGCCATTAGAAGGTACTGAAACAGGAGATAAACCGTTATATGCTGGTGCACGTATCACAATTAGCCACCAGCTTATTGTTGATACTAAAATTTGTAACAAGACACAGTCTCTCTGGAACTGCATTAGTTGATTAATCGTCCCTAGTGGAAATTCATTATCTGAGTGACAATTTGTGTCGCACATCACTGAGATTATTCCGGAAATACTTCAAGAGGAAAACTATTACTGCCATTGTGGTACTCAGAGACTCCTCTGCTCGCAGGTCTCACAATGATATCAAGCATGATGACCACTTTGTTCATCACTGCTGGGTTAACATTATTATGCCACAGGTCAAACATGTCCTCAACTACCAAGTAAAAAAGTATATGCAATTCAGTATAAAAGACGTTTCACACTGATGGAGATTTCAACAGCACTTCAGGCATTGGGAGTTGACGAGTTCCATGCAAAATTTTCAGCAAGTGGGCATGGCAAGTCAGAAGTTTATTCAGCAGCCGGAAGTGTTAAAACACACATCAAGAATGTTGTTATCACCAAGAACGTAGTTATCAATTATGCTTAAAAACAACTCTTGAGTCAAAACCAATAACTCAAGATGTGAAGGCAAAGACTAGCACTCTACATGCTCGACGCTTTTTCTTTTACAGAAACAAATGAGATAAGACCAGTCAAGAGATCTCAAACAATTTCCTGAAACCAAATATCATCTGTCTCTCCAACAAATGCTCACTATTTATGGAAGAGTACAACTGGTTGAAAGAACTTGTTTTTGTACATCTCGTTATCTTAAACAAAAGACGTGTTAAAGAAGCTGGATACCTAAAAATAAGGACTACCAAAGAAAACCCAATTGGCAGAGCAATAGAACCAACAACTAAACAACCTATTCCATCAACTATAGCACTGCAAAACTGTTCATCTATAAATGAAAAAGTTAATCTTCTGTACAGCTGGGAACTTCAAGAAAATCGATTACAAATACGATCAGCATTTTATCATGGTTATTACTTAAACATTCTGAAAAAAAAACACCGAAAAACATTGGAAAAATAAGTGAACTCTGCAAATTGTTTCCTAACATTCCAGAACATAACATTAAGCGAAACTTACAACTGTTCAACAAGCTAGGAGAATACCACACCATTCTAAACTCAAACTTACCAGTTTACCGATTGTGGCACAGTATAAATCTTTTAAGCAAGCAACTTGACAAATTATCTTTTGAAGAGCAAAAAAAATGGGAAGAGCCAGAAACAAACGACCCTAGCTGTTTTATTTCTTGTTTCAAAAAGTACTTCAGTGAAAAACCACACTTGAACGTATATTATTTACTAGACATTTATGATAACGACTTACATTATTTTATACTACACAAGTTGGTTGAACAACTGTGTACAGTAGTTATGAAATTACATTCAGAAGACTGTAATCCATTTAAACTTCAAACAGCTTGTACCCACTTAACTGGTGAAAAATACACTACCTCTAACTTAGAGGTAGTGTATTTTTCACTTAGAGGTAGAGTCTAAGGGTATAAATTTAGGTTGTTATTTTATAAGTTGAAAAACATACATCTGGAATATCACTATAAGTATATAACCATCACCTTAACAAAAGGTTATCTTTGAAGAGCAAAAATACTGGGAAGAGCCAGAAACAAACGACCCTAGCTGTTTTATTTCTTGCTTCAAGATCCGGGCTTGGTTTGGAATCCATTTCGTGATGGGACGTGTCAGTATCAGACATTATAAGAACAATTGGAGCACCAAGCCGGTATGGTATAATCACCTCATTGCAAGGACCATGCTCTATTGAGGAAGAAAAGAGTTCGGACCAGGGAGGCCTTCTCGGACGACGACCCAGATCCAGATAACAGCGATAATCCGAATTAACCCCCTGAAGAAAATGGCTGGACAAGGAACAACAGGAAACTCAAAACTCATACCTTCAAAGGAGTAACCACATTGGGACCACCCCAAGATGCTGGATTGCCTCTTGGACAAACAAAGCAATAGCCAAAGCCAAGGGGGTGAAGCAGCAGAATACCACCAAGGAAGGAGGAGATCCGGGCTTGGTTTGGAATCCATTTCGTGATGGGATGTGTCAGTATCAGAAATTATAAGAACAATTGGAGCACCAAGCCTGGATGGTATAATCACCTCATTGCAAGGACCATGCTCTATTGAGGAAGAAAAGGGTTCGGACCAGGAAGGCCTTCTCGGACGACGACCTAGATCCCAATGACAGTGACGATCCGAATTATCGGCTGGACACGGAACAACAGGAAACTCAAAACTCATACCTTCAAAGCATCGAGTAACCACATTGGGACCAACCCAAGATGCCAGATTGCCTCTTGTACAAACAAAGCAATAGCCAAAGCCAAGGGGGTGAAACAGCAGAATACCACCAAGGAGGAGATCTGGGCTTGGTTTGGAATCCATTTCGTGATGGGATGTGTCCATATCCGAAATTAAGAGAACTACTGGAGCAACAAGCCTGAATGGTATAACCACCTCATTGCAAGGAACATGTCACTGAAGCTGCATGAGTTTCTGACGGGAGCCCTCCAGCTTTGTGAACCGGACACCAACCCTCTGTCGTGGCAAAGAGACACTGTGCAGGACAAACAGCATTTTTACCTTTACATTCAGAAGCATCCGGTATTCACCCTTCAACCTCTGGAAACTTGCAGGAAAAATACAATGCTGCATGTAATCATGCCCTAGATGAAGCAATGATTGCCTACTAGGGCCCAAAGTCGGCTCTTAGGCGGGTTTTTATGCCCCAGAAGCCAACATGGGTAGGGTTCAATATCTGCGCGTCATGGAGTCCCTATCTTATGTATTTCTAAAGCGAAGGACATGTTTGTGCTTTCGCACATTTAAAGCTTGACAACAACTTGAATATTGACAACAAGACCATTGATTAATACTGGGCAGTCATTGCAGACCTAGTGAAATCTGTTCTGGCCATTGGACAGCTTTATTTCACCCAGGATACTGCAAAAGATATGTAAGACAAGCTAACCCTATTAAATGTCAAAATATTGAAGTTCAGTTATAAAATTGGACATACATTACAGACCTGATCAGGAAGACTTCACTTTACGGTGGGTTTTTTTTCAATCAAGCAAATGAAATCTGACACCAGTTATCCCAATTAGAATTCAAAATACTGAAGAAAATGAAAATGTATTTTTTGGCTAAGGACAAGCTTACTTTACCTACATTTACAAATGGCCAATAACCTAAACATTTACACAAAGACCTTTATATTTTAGATCTAGTGAAAACCATTTTTGGCTTGGGTTGGCTTTATTTCACCCAGGACACAGCAAATGAAATCCAACACAAGCTAGCCCAATAAGATCTCAAAATACTGAAGTCCAGTCATAAATTGGACAGACATTACCTATCATGTAAATATATTTCTTAGGACTACCTTATTTTACCCACATTTACAAATGACCAACAACCTAAACATTGACACAAGACATTTGATAACTATATACCGTATCCACTCGTCCAATTCAACTACTCATTTTCTCGATTTAGATCATGTTACAGTTGAGCGCGTTCATACTAGCGTGCCAAAAAATGTTACAATATTTTAAATGAAGTGTCCGTCATAGAGTATGACTATTTGTCAAACTTTTGGAAATGGGGATTTTGTTAATTTAAGGAGATTGTCAGAAGGAAAATGGTTGAATTAGACGAGTGAATAGGGTATATTGCAGATCTAGTGAAAACCATTCTAGGCTTGGGTCAGCTTTATTTCACGCAGGACACAGCAAAAGATATCCAAGACTTCAAAATATTGGTGTTCAGTTTGAAATTGATACAAATTACAGACCTGATCACAGGCAAGCTGAGCTTACAACTTTACTTCACAAAGTGTACTGCAATAGATATTGAAGACAAGCTAACCCTAATAAAGAGTTGCAAAATACTGAACTTCAGTCATAAAATCGGACAGACAGTACAAATCTTGTCATGTATTTCTAAAGCGAAGAACACGCTTGTACTGTACTCAAATTTAAAGCTTGCCAGGAACTTGAATATTAACACCCAGACCATTGATTGTTACTGGGAAGAAATTGCAGACCTAGTAAAATCCGTTCTGGCCATTGGATGGCTTTTTCACCCTATACTGCGAATGATAAGCTAACTCTATTAAATCTCAAAATATTCAGAAGAAAGTTCAGTCATAAAATTGGGAAACACTTCACAGAAATGTTAAAGCGGAAGTATCTGAATATAAGATATGTTGATTATCATTTCCTTGCATACATTGACTGATGCAAAGAGTGTCAATTTCACAATTTTGCCTTACACTGTTTTTTTAGGAAATGGTTACTAACAGTATGAGAGAGTCACTGGAGGAACTTGTCTACCTCATGGCAGAGATACAACCAAGCCTCACCTTTGACCTCATGCAAGGGCTAAGCATGGCTGAGGCAACCACAGAACCCCTATCTGCTCCCCAAGAACATATACCTCGACCCATTCCAGCCCCATAGACAACAGCAGAAGTCGCCCATCTTCACGGTGCAGAGACAGCTCCAAATGCAGTTGCAGCTGCACAGACACCACTAGGCAGTCGCAGAACCCCAATAGACACCCAAACAGGCATCAGCAGAATCCCAACAACCAGTTGCAGTTCCACAGCTGGTTGCAGATTTAGCTACTCAGTCACCTCCACAGACACCCCCATGGAGAGCAGGAGCCTTGCAGCCATCACAAGATACAAACCCCCAGTCCCCACAACCATCCTCCTCTTCTGAAGAAGAATTTGAGAAACCAGACTGGTGTGTGTGCGAACATTGCAGAGAAATGCCAGATGTGATTGAAAATGTCTGTTGTGGCAACAGAATCGAGTATTGCATCTCGATAGCAGCTGTGAGTAACAACTAAAGCTTTATACAGTGGAACCTCATTATAAAAAATTTGTCAACATACATTGTAACTTTATATTCAGCATTGATTCTGTGTAACACTTAGAAATCCAAAATGATAAAGAAAAAGGGTACTAATTTCAAATTCGTTGTTACCTAGAGGGAAAAACTGAATTAAGACTGCGCAACTGAGACGAATCCTCAGAGCCAATTACATGGAAAAGAATGCTACTGCCCTCTACCACCAACTGACAGAGGCGGTGCAGAAATCTTCTGAAACTGCTCAAGAATTCCTGGTGTGGTTAATGGAGGTTAACTTTGCATCACAAGAAAGTGATGAGCTTGCTTACGAACCAAAGCTTGTCCACTTTATGTTTCTCAGGAGCTTCAGGACTGGTATTTTAAGTTTAGCCATAAAACAGAAAATGGGAGTCCGTCATTGAAAAAGGAATACTTTTGGAAGAGTTTCTTGAACATTTGGACCGCGCTATGGCAGATGAGAAGTTGAATACAAATGGCCAACATACATGTCAAATACAAGTACTTCAAGAGGGAATGACACCCCTAGGCTTATAAATATTATCTTGAGACCTTTTGCATTTTCTCAAAAATACCACAGGTAGAAGTTATGTGTACATTATAGGGCGGGCAAGGGATATAATTACTACACTGAAATCTCATTGACTCAAGACAAGTGGAGAAGAGCCATGCGCCAGAAGAGAAAACATTGAGGAGAGCCCTTACGACGCATACCAGCAAGATCCTGCAAGGCTGCAGGAGGAAGCACTATTCCCCACGACAGCGCCTCCGACTAGAGCCCTTACGACGCATGCCAGCAAGATCATGCAGGGCTCCAGGAGGAAGCGGTATTCCCCCAATACAGCACCTCTGACTGGAGCCCTTACGACGCAGGCCAGCAAGATCATGCAGGGCGACAGGAGGAAGCACTATTCCCCCAAGACAGTGCCTCTGACTGGAGCCCTTACAATGCAGGCCAGCAAGATCATGCAGGGCTGCAGGAGGAAGCACTATTTCCCCAAGACAGCGCCTCCGACTAGAGCCCTTACGACGCATGCCAGCAAGAACATGCAGGGCTGCAGGAAGAAGCATTATTTTCCCAAGACAGCGCCTCCGACTAGAGCCCTTACGAGGCATGCCAGCAAGAACATGCAGGGCTGCAGGAGGAAGCACTATTCCCCCGAGACAGCGCCTCCGACTAGAGCCCTTACGACGCATGCCAGCAAGAACATGCAGGGAGGAGGAAGCACTATTCCCCCGAGACAGTGCCTCCGACTAGAGCCCTTACGATGCATGCCAGCAAGAACATGCAGGGCTGCAGGAGGAAGCATTATTTTCCCAAGACAGCGCCTCCGACTAGAGCCCTTACGAGGCATGCCAGCAAGAACATGCAGGGCTGCAGGAGGAAGCACTATTCCCCCGAGACAGCGCCTCCGACTAGAGCCCTTACGACGCATGCCAGCAAGAACATGCAGGGCTGCAGGAGGAAGCACTATTCCCCCGAGACAGTGCCTCCGACTAGAGCCCTTACGATGCATGCCAGCAAGAACATGCAGGGCTGCAGGAGGAATGCTAAAACGTCTGCATCATCATACTTTAAGGTTAATGATTCTTTTACTTCCGATCCACTAGTAATTTCAGATAAGTTCAATAATTATTTTGCCAATATTGGTCCAGAATTATCACGTTCCATTCCTCATGTACCTAACAATTTTCGTGAATACCTACTCAGTGTTACATCGCCTCAAAACTCATTTTTCTTTTCACCTACCAGTTCCGATGAAATAATTTCTGTCTGCAAGTCTCTCAAATCAGGGTCTAGTCCCGGTTATGACGACATCAAACCTGACATTATCAAGGCTGTTTCCAGTCATATCGCCAATCCCCTTGCGCACATTTTCAATCTTTCTTTTAATAGTGGCGTTATTCCTGATCAACTCAAAATTGCCAAGATTATTCCCATCTTCAAAAAGGGTGAGCCTGATTTATTTACGAATTACCGTCCAATTTCACTTTTGCCATTTTTTTCCAAAATTTTAGAGCGTCTCACCCATAAAAGACTTTACACCTTTATTTCTAAATTTAATCTTTTGCACAACAATCAATTTGGGTTTCGTCCAAAATTATCCTGTGAAATGGCACTGCTCAGTGCGTATAACCAAATTGTTTCTAACCTTGATGATAAGAAACATACTCTTGGAATATTCCTGGACCTCTCAAAAGCTTTCGATACCATTGACCATGATATCCTTCTTTCTAAACTTTCCCACTATGGTCTTCGAGGTGTTGCTTTTGAGTGGTTCAGGAATTATAATTTGTTTCCTTCAATGGTTATGCATCATCTGAATTAGACATCACATGCGGTGTCCCACAAGGATCCATTCTTGGACCACTGTTGTTTATTATTTATGTTAATGACCTTATATATCTTCAAAACACCTCCAATATCCTTCTTTATGCAGACGACACTAATATTATCAATTTGAATAAGAATTTTAACAAACTTGTTTTAGATGCCACTGATGAACTCTCCAAAATTTCCGTTTGGTTTAAAGCTAATCATTGAATAGTAGTTATATAGATAAAGTTATCATTGAATATTGGTAAAAGCAACTATATGATTTTTAGAAATAAACATAGCAATCGAACTTATGACGATCTTAATATTTGTATTGATAATAATTTTATCACGCATGTCACTCACACTAAATTTCTTGGGGTAATCTTGGATGATAAATTAACCTGGAGTAATCATTCAGTTCACATTGGTAATTTAATTTCCAAATATTCAGGAATTCTTTTTCGCCTCAAGTCTTTTCTTCACACTGACATCCTTTTCTCATTATATAAGACACTCGTTCTTCCTCATATTCAATATTGTTGTCTTGTTTGGGCTGATGGTAACAATTCTAATCTTGTTTTTATTCATCGTAAACAGAAACATATCATTCGCATGTGTACCAATTCAAACTACCTTGACCATACCCCTCCTCTAATTGCACGACTCAACACCCTAACTATTTATGATCTTCATAAGTTAGCGATTGCTTCGTTTATGTACAAATTCAAATACAATTTAGTTCCTGCTATATTTCCTGATTATTTCAATACAGTTAGATCCATCCATATGTATCGAATCAGGTCTTCCGATTCCTATAGACCTTATAACTTTAATACTGATCTTGCAAGAAACACTATCAGAAGACAGGGTCCGTTACTGAGGAATTCAATTGATGACGACGTTTGTAATAAAACTTCATTGAACTTGTTTAAACGTGCCTTTAAAACTAATATTATTTCACATTATGCTTAAAATCAGTTATTCTTGGATTTCAATAGTCCACCAATTCTTCCTCTCAACACATTTTAAGACATAGTCCATCTTGCTGTTTATTTATCATGCTTATTATTAGACGAAACACGAGGTTATTTTTGCTACTTAATACTTTGATATATGCTATTATGTTCTCTTTGATCCTTGCCAACACATCTGCACTTGTCTATCGTCTTGTCTTCAGTCTTTTGTCACCCATGTCTTCATGTCCAGTGTTTTGTCCCCGTCTATGCACATACTTAGATAT
>JXSR01S031197.1:7753-25715 GCA_000969725.1 Ophiothrix spiculata
AGTAGTTATTAGACCAAATATTGATTTAATGATATCAAATCTTTTGTTATTTATATAGATACTTGCAACAGATGTGGGGATGTATCCTATGATGATAGCTGCAATACCAAGGCTGCAATACTATATGTACAACACATGTTGAGTAAGATAACTCAATTCAACGTAAATTAATTTTACATGAATTTCATTATCAGTGGTCAATTTTTGGTGTGGGATATATATGCTAATCAATTTTGCTGATGGATTGGATTTTAAATCAGATGGTACTTGGAATTTTCAATATTTGATGCTGAATGAAACATAAGGATGGAAATTATGAATTTGGTTTTTATCCCAAGACTGGAATAACGATCATTTGACTATGTTGTTTTAGATATGATTTACTGAGGAATAATGCAATTGCTTTTTAGGCCTAGTGGCTGTTTGGAGCAAGCTTAGCACAAAAATCATTAAGGATGCTTGTTAAGTTATAAAGTGCCAGTGACCTCACTATGGTGATAGTATGTAGACGGCCAGTGTTAGAAACGGCACAAAATAACCATATGGAATATTAATACGGAATAAGCAACCATCAAATTTACAAGAAAAGAAGTACATGACTTGAGGTCCCTCTTCAAAATGTATGCCCATGATTATGTTGATTAATCATGGACATTATGGAAATGCTGTAAATTTATGCAGGCCAACATGTGACGTCATCTATAACCATTCCAGTTGAGCATATTTCCCAAGTGTTGCCTTTTGTCCACAATAGCATATTATAGAGAGCTGCAACTTTCAAAATCCATGTATGGATAATTTAATAAGCACTTATTATGAAATTTAAGTAGTGCAGATAAATAAACCTGACTAAAACGCTGGTGATAGAATATTTTCCTATAATTTTTCCAAATGATTCCAAAGTATTGGTCTACATGTGCTACAAGGCATCTTATATTTCCCCTGATGAGATGAGAAACATAATATCTGATATAACTCTCACGCAAAACAAAACTGCAACTTGATATAAAATTACCGCCGATACATCCAAAATTACCTTATTCAACACCTACATATGCAAATATTCAGGAAAAACATTAGCCCTGACAATGTCAGAAAAATATAACTCAGTAAAGGTGTAATTCATTTAAGCATAAAATATTCCGTGATTCTTGGAAACTAGGAAAATTTATGTGCCTGTAAACTGATGGTTAATACATGAGATTTGTAATTAACACATCCCAGTGAGGCTGCTATGTATAATCCAATTGTAATCATAAGGTTTTGGTGTTGAATTATCTATTATATGGAATATGATCTGGAATAGCCAATGTGATCCATTTATCACTGGGTAAACTGATATTATTTAACATATCAAATTGGAATAATATATACAATGGAATAATGAATTATGAGCTTTTGTTTCTGATGGCAGTATGGACTAAACCAATATGTTACATTAACTTGAGTGCTATGAAAATGGATGATAATCAGACATTTTGTTGATAATCTTTTGTTTTTGAAACAATATCCTCGGAAAATGTCAATTAAAACCCAATTGCATATAAATGGATCAGATATTGTTTGATGTTTAATGCTAAGGCGGAATCATAAAACAAAACAGACTGTTGGATATGGATATTGTGTTTTGCCTTTGTATTGGCATATCTTGTTAGACTAACAATGGAAATGGATGATATATTTCAAACTGGTGCTAATTCTACCACTAAAACTTATACCATATGTGGAACAGATTATACCGTTACTGACATATGTGTTTTCCTTGCTTCAGCGGTGGTCGGTTTTGGTCTTGCCTTACTTATAGCATGCTACTGTGTGCCAAGAACTCCTTCGCCGAGAAGTGAGCTGGGCGTGACAGCTCGACAATATGAAGCGATTGAAAATCAATTCTGGACCAGAAATTTCTGGCTGGATGTGACTATGATTATAAGTCTTGGAATAATGACTATTGGTGGCTTAGCATTATCTATGATACATGTGTATTTGTATTGGACTGGTTATCGTGTATATGCGAGGAAAAGGGATTCACTTAATCAACGGAATAGAAGTGAACGTGCTGGACTGGTGGGAACAGAAATGACTGATTATGGCGGGGTCCAGGATCCTCACTGACATAGTAACATTATTTTATGGTTAGAATTAGATAGTTTTGACTTTGAACAACTTCCTTAATCCAATAAATGCCTTTAACAAATGTATCATTGGCATTGTAAAAAAAATTAAGGGCTACATGATAACATAGTAATTTTGTGAACAAATCCTCATTAACAGGTTTCAAATATTTAAAAAAAAGGAATAGAAATTATTGCATTTTTCAAAAACATTAACAACTTAGCTCATTCACCGAGAGAGACAAACTTCTAAAAACTGCTTTTTTATCATAAGAAACCATCATTTGAAGAGTTAGTTTTCAGTTTATAGGAATTCAGTAGCAGTTCTTTTCTATCCTTTTTTTCGAGAGTTATCCTCCCTAAAAAGTAACCTGCTCAGAGGGATACAGGTTATTTTATTGAAAAGCCTGAAAATGTATTCTTGCAAAATGCTCAACAAATGGGGTGAAAAAAAAAGTATTTCATTAAGTTGAAGCATAAAAAAACCTAAAATCAATATTGGAGCTTCTGAAAAGTGAAATTAAGGCTAAATCCTGAAACCGACATCTTTTATTGCCTACTCCCTCCCCTAAAAATTACAAAAACCTCAGAAAAGATGGTGCACAGTTATAATTGTCAAAAAGTTTCTTCTATTATTCCATGTAATAAGTTGTACTTTTAAAATGTGCCACATGTATTTTATCCATTATTAAACATGAAATAAATGCTTAATGAATTAGTGGAATGATTCTTTCTTGTGCAAGGTTTGTTTGTCAGACCGCATTTTAAGCATGTTCAAGCTCAGTTGATTTATTTATGCTGTTTGTGGATCATTTTGCACTTAAAGGGGTGTATTTCTGATCTGGTGATTTCTGATCCCTAAGCGGTGTCACCTGATACACCATTCTGTCCTCAAAAACAACCCTTATTCACCCTTTTCTTTGTCACGCTATGCCTGCAGCGTCATACTTGAGTGCCCCCCCCCCCCCGGATTTTAAATACGGTTGGTTGCACGGCAACTCGTCAATCAGTTCACCATTTAAACATAAATGATAAAATATTGATGCTTGTGCCATAAAATGTAATGTCAAGACAAATGTACTTGATATTTGAGCACATCCCAGTCCCCTGAGAATGTAAAAGGATAAGGCCAAATAAAAAATTGGTTTGTCTCAAAAGGTAACGAGTGGCCTGAAAATAAATGGTCAATGGATTTTTAAACCTTTTTTTCCCACAACTTGGCTTTTTTATGGTATATCAGCAGTGAATTACAAGTTTTGAGCTTCATATGTTGATATTTCTCAAGGACCAAGCATATATGTAAACAACTATTTTATTCCAACCATGTGCATGAATTATGTTTTGGTGAAAAAAGTATTATTTTCCATTAAAAATTCTAGCAAAAAATCTAAAATAAAAGAAATCTTGAAATAAAAAAATGGTCGCATTACTTTTTTTCGAGATCACTAGATTTTTTAAACACGCAGGGCAGCCTTGAGATGGACTTTTTTTATTTGGCCTAGGAATCATGCAATTCTGTTATGATGATTTCAGAGCTTGTTGACATTCATATATTGGCAACAATGGAATTTGACAAAACAGAAAAACTTATTATTCAGAAAGACTAGATTATAATCAGCATGAAGAGATGACATTTTGATGTCTGCTGTGTCAGCTGCATTTAGGGGCCATGCAGGAAACTCATCTATGAAATAACAATGCCCCATCTGACTGAATGAAACTTGGCATACAAATATTGACAGGAAAGGTAAAGTTCCTTTTTTCCGTTTGCGGTGCAGTTGTGGTGCGTTTTAAACTGTAAGGGTACTGCGGCCCTAATTTGGTAAAACTATCTAACTTAAAATGCAGGAATTTGAGAACGTCACATTTGAAATTCAAATATAGGACGTTTGTTAATTTTATGCTGTTAAATGTTGTTGACCATTTCCAGATTAAAAAGATGTATTTTGCTTTTAGAGATTTTCCAGTACCATCAATGGATAGAACACCCTCAAATTATCAAAGAAAGTCTGTTAACTAAAACTTTTTCAAAATTGAGTTAGATAGTTTTACCAAACCAGGGCCGACTTAAGCTGGTTTCAGACTAGCCTGTCGTGCTGTCGCACGACCATACGACAGGCAAAAATTTAAAGTGCGCAAACTCGACCTTGTCGCATCAGAAAATGTTTGCGGCAAGCACGACAAGCCGATATATCGATTACCCTGTCGTGATGGTCGCAACGACACGATATTTTGAGTTGGAATAAATTCAACTTTGCTTGCGACAGACCATTGCGGCAATATGCAAATGTGTCGTGCTACAGCACGACAACTCTAAATTGCAAATGTTTGTCGGGTGCCGCAACGACAGCTAGTCTGAAACTTCCTTTAGTCTGGTAGTGGTATAATAATACACGATTGAATGGTATCTGGTTGAAATTGAGATTCAAGTTTGACCATCCGTTTTCAATGCGGTTCCGGAATACATGCAGTGTGTTTGAATCGATATAATGGTTTTCAGCGAGAGCGATTCCTTTTATCCGGTCTGTTTGAGCTGCGGCTATCCGGTAACGCATGTGTTTATTTGAATCAATACCTCGAGAGATTCATTCGTTTTGGTCGTGCGGAAACTTTGCATGCACAGAAGATGACATGGAACCGCATTGAAAACGGACGGTCAAAATTGACACTAGGCTTTCAGTAAAACAGACTGTATGTGACCATACATCATGAACCTTCAGTTAAGTTGTTTTTCATTTTGAGTTACAGTAAAAATACACACAAAAATCATGTTCTTATAAAATCCTGATTTGTGCAGATTTGAAATGTTCATGCCTTTCTAAAACCCCTTTCAAAGAATCAACTTTCATTTCAATTCAAAAATAATGTGTATGTACGCAAATAAGTCATGCTTAAAAGAATTGTAATTCACTTCTGAATGTAGAATGAATTTGAAGTAAGTGTCCTTTAAAAGCTTTAGGTATGTTCTTGGATCTGCAATAAAACCAAACTGACCATCGGTTTATGGATCGTCACATATTGTTGGCTATTTGATACTGGCTCAGCAATATTAAGCCCTTTTCCTGGAGGGGGGTGGGCACTCATATGCATAAACATAGGTTTACAAATATCCCAAACAAGTTTTAGCTTCCCTTGAAGAAATACCCTTAAACAAGGATTTACGCGCAATTTTACTCTAAATTTTACCCCCTAAAAGTTGGATTTTTTAATCAGGTTTGGAAAAACACCCATTTTTATGGACATTTTGTGTTTTTGTTTAAAAAACACCCCTTTTTGTTGAAAATCAGCGTTTTTGGCCCCCTAAACACGTGCAGTCCTTTCCCTGCTGGTCAGGAAAAAATGACCCCTTTTTCTGTGGTTCATGCATGTGTACACCAGTATAGCTCAGTGGTCCTACTCATCTACAAATGTATTACAATTCAATAATCATTCAGCAACTCATCATATCTTTACATATAGTTGCTGATTTTGATGAACCCACTTGATGTTCACATTAGTACCGCACACATGACAGTGCGTTCAAGAAAGCTTGTTTATGCAGATCATAAGTCAGCGCACTGGCATCGTGCGTAGGGAAATTTATACTTGCAAGGCCTGGTGCAAAGAAACAGTTTAAAGGAGCCCTGTCCGATTGGGTCAGCATTTTTTCAAACTTTCTGAGATTTTGGTCCCACAATGTTTCTCATATTTTTCTCATTGCCCATGTGAAATTTTACGGCTGAAACATGTTGCGTTTTGGAGATCAATCAATCAATCAATAATACAAGTACTTGCATAACATGCATACCCCATGAAGGAGTCTATTCGTACAGGGGACCACCGGCTTTACGTGACTGTCCGACCACGGAGCAGGTAGAGTAAAGTTTCTTGCCCAAGGAAACAAGGAGACGAAAACCGCCTGGCGATATAAGTGAAAATGTGTTAAAATTATTAATATTATGGTAACCATAATATTATTTACACAGTAAAGTATAGGCAAATGAAAAATACAAAATTGCTCATAAAATCAAAACGATTGTTTCGATTTGACTGAAATTTGAAAATGAAGCATCGTAACTGATGATCTTTCATATGACGTCGAAAAAGAAAATTTGAAACATTTTGAGACCGTGTACCTTTAAAATGGCAAAGCAATAAAAATTAAAAAGAATTCATTTTGCTTCAGATTTGTTTGCATGGAGGGGAGCGTGGCCGAGTGGTTAGAACACAGGTCTCATAATAGAGAGGTTGTGGGTTCGAGCCCCGGACACGGCGGTTCACGTGTCCTTGGGCAAAAAACTTTACCCTAATTGCTCTGTGGTTTGGAAGTCACATTAAGCCGTTGGTCCCCTGTGCGAATGCTCCTTGGGGTGCTGCATACAGAGTATACCTGGTGAGTCATATTATATAAATCACTTGCATCTAGAATTCTCTATACACAAGTTTGGAAGATTTTTGTTGTTGAAAGGTTATCAAAATTGCTTCAAAGTTGCTCATTGAAAAATTAACAAGTCGGGCGACTTGACCACCCTCGCACAATAATAATACACAGAAGCATGGATGCATCATTGTTGATTTGTGATGAACTGTTGCTGAAGCATGTTTGAAATGCTAAATCTAAAAAATCTCTGAACCCTGCTGAAATGAGTAATTAAGCATCTTACTTATAAAATTGAAATGAATTATTCATTGAACACCATTTTTGTATTTGTGTACTTTTTATTTCCCAACTTTTTTTCAAGGCAAGAGTGTTTTATCAGACATAAAGTTGTTGAAGTTGTCTACAATTACATTAGTTATTCACTAAAGCTTGCTACTATGTTAAACATAATAGGCTGTGGTATTCAAAATACCAGTGGAGCTACATGACGTATTATTTTCTAATGATACAAATGCCTTAACCCTTATGAGTTATATATATAAACAGCCAATATTGCAATAGCAGAGATAAAAATGTAAAACATTCCTTGCAGTTTTTCATAAATGTTAAGTGTTTATAAACATTTATTAATCAAGGTGATACTAGTTCATGGTAATCATTGGGTACACATATCAACCGACACACACTTATTTTATTGTTGTTTCAACTGAACCTGCAATCAGTGATGTCAATGGTGAAACAAATGAATTGATACTTAGACATAATAACGGCACACCATCTTTTTTGAGTTCATTGTTTAAAATTGGAGGTGTTTGTTTAGGGCTGAGGTACTTTTCTGAGGAAGCGTAGCTCCCGAAAGAAAAGTACAGAATTATGACCGAATTAAAAGATGGTGCAAAGTTATTATTGTCATTAATAACAGCTATATCCACATTTTAATGCCTTTTATGTGTAATTTCATGAAGAAAAACTTTATTAAACTTATTTCTTACTTTAAGGTCTACTTATCCCTATAAGAGAATTTTGATCAGTCCAGGCATGAGGATCATTGCGTAATATGATAAATGTGTGTGTGTGAGGCATTCGCGCTTGATCGTCATTTTATGAGAAAGTCATTGTCACCTGACTGTTACCTGATAAGGCCAAAAAAAAAAAAATTGTTGTGTTGCCCTCACGGGCCAAAAAACGGGAGGACCGGACGGTCGGACTTTTTTTTTTTTTTTTTAATTTTTTTTTTTTAGTATTAATGTAAGTATGACCTCCAGATCTTGAGATAAACATGATCAATGGTACAATGCAAAATATGTGAGGTGAGAAGTGTTTTTTGTGCAAAATATATTCATGAAAATTTGACAAATAAATGATTCAAAAAATAAAATAAAAATTGTTGTTTGCTAATATTTATTAAAACTCGTAACTAAAAAGGTAGCACTGTGACACCTTCCAGTTCCATTTATTTCATTCCAATTCAAGAATTTTGAATTATTATTTTTTTTTTAATATACATACGAAAAAAGATGACTTGATGACTTCTGATCGCTGACCTCTGCACAGAGAGTGCTAGACTTTTACGTATCTGCACGCATACTAGTAGTTTCGCGATCGAGGATTTCAAGTATTACAAGAGACTAGCTAAAAACCAACCTATTTGCAGTATCGTACTACGAATAAGAGACAGCTCGTCTACTATTCGCAGTACTGCAGATACTGCAAATTTTTATGTAGGTGTAGCATCGACATCGTCTTATTCACAGTCCCATATCGGCATCTTCTTATTCACAGTCCTATACTGCGAATTTATTCGCAGTACGATTCTGCGAATAGAGTCTTCCAAAACAAAAACATGTCCGTCGAGTCGCCGAAGGTATTTACTGCATTTTCAAGGCGAAAAACACGTAAATATCAAAACAATTACAACAAGCGTGTACAAAATAAAAAATAAAAATAAAAATGCCGGTCGTAGAATTTCGAAATTTACGACCGGGCGGGCGAGGGCAACACATCAAATTTTTTTTTACGCCTAATGACCGCGCAGTTGTTTGCGTAAAGGTAGAAATAATCTTAAAATATTGGATCGCGCGATTACTCAGGTTATTAATAGTTTTTACGTCCCTTGACATAGTTGACACAACGTGTATTCAACTTTCTATGATAAAAAATGTCTGCATCACATTAACTTTAATATTATGGTCACATTAGTACACAGTAAACTGACTACAATGTGTGAAAACCAAGGAAGGAAATTAATTCTTCTGTACTTGTGTCACCATTTAGTTGTCGCTCAGGAAGCAGAGTTATTGAACCTCTGTATTTGTTGGGAAACTGGCTACATAGCTAGGGAGCTCACATAAATCTTCACTTGACACATACACAATAGAAGGTTCGCACGACGCGATACGCACCATATACGCATACCGTTTTTGACGCCATTTTAGTGGGGCAGAGATTTAAACAAGTCATTAAAATAGGCTGTTATTGTTGATTTATATCATGTCATGACTTGAAATTTAAACTGAATGTATGTGAGAATATTCTTGTTATTATCAGTAAATACATGCACATGTCTGATAAGTCTTACAATTTGACCAAAATAAGTCTTACAAGAAAATAATTACACTCTATATTATTCAAAAGTTAATTAACGTTTGAATAATATAAAGTATGTAATTAGGTACTTTCTTTTTCCATTTAGAAATCCAAGGTAGATGACTGTATAACTATTAATACTAATTACCCGCAATTGGAGTTAGAGGTCTCATATTTGAAAAAAAATGTAGCAATATGACACATATCATTGATGTAAGAATGGAATGAATAAGTAACTCTTTCTATTTTCTATAAAAATAAATCAATAAATATATTAGGACTATTTACATTGAAATTGAACATATCTTTGCAAGTTCTGCTCAATCATTGAGACCAGTGTTCCCTCTAAGGACTTTTGGATTGCACCAATTCAACCAATTTTGAAGAGGCTGAAGAGGCATTTTGTCCAAAATCCATAGATTTAAAGGGGCGATACCAGGCTTTGTATACCAGCCCGTGTAATGGCGTCGTCAGCCATGGAGCTCAAATTGGGGGTATTCGGGTCCACTCGGTTCCCGGCAAAATCAACTCAGAGTGCCAATACTTGGTTACGCGAAGAGACAACCTGCGCAAATAATACTTTATGGAATGATACGCCAAGCTGCACTCAAGGCATGTGTGCGTGTTTTAATATTCGCGCATTATGACAAGGTGCGATGCATCTTCGGCAAGCTATCGGCAGAAATCCGAATACCCCCAATTTTGCCTCCATGCCGGAATAAAAATTGTATCTCCCCTGTAAATCTATGCCAAAATCACAAGTTGAAACGAAACATTGTCTAAAATAAAGCAAGAAAAAGGACCTTTATCACACATGTTCAGAAACCTGTTGCGCCAATTTTCACGGCTGCTACGTCAATTGCGCACCATACGGCCTTAGCAGGAACACTGAATGAGAACATAGCGTCATGTGAGTGTAAGAAAGTCGTATCTGCAATGGCTGCCCTAAGTTATATCAAGAAGCACTGACCCAAGACTGGAGATTTTACAAATTTATGACAAATGGCAGCTATTGCAGATACGACTTTCTTGCACTCACATGACGAATTATGATACTTACGCATATAAGTATTCCTTGGATAACATGCAGTCTTTGAGGCGATCAAAATTCAGACAATTTGTTGAGTGAAAGGACAAGTAAAAAATATAACATGCTTCACATACAGGGTCTCAAAAATTAAGAGGACTTTAAGTTTCAATGGAAACCAGACCTGAAAAAGCAAAAATTCTCATTTTATATATTTGGCACAGATAAAGACAGGTATTTCATTGACTTGAAGAATAACTTTATATCTCAAAGTTTTAATACTAAGACCCTTTTGAGTGGTCACAAAACTCCTCAATAGAAATATTTTGATTTGTAAAAAACATGTTTTTCAAAGGGTTATTATGACCAACATTTTACAAGATGAAAATTGAAAATAAAAATTCTTCATAAAAGGATGATAACCTGATATGAAACATGCTTATCTTTTACTTCTCTTATTGCAACAGGTGAAAAAGTTGTTTGTGACAGATAATTCAGTGGCGTAGCCAGGGGTGGGCAAGGTAGGCAATTTGCCCACCTCAGAAATTTTTTTGAAGAAATTTTGAAGACCTGGGAGAAAAATAAAGAGGGCAGGAACTGCCTTTTCCCCATAAAATTACGACAATTAGAGCTGAAAATCGCTAAAAATTAGGTTGAAAACTTTACAAAGTATAATATTTGGCGTTTTTTCTTGAAAAACCCGGCCTAGTCGGCCCCTTGGAACCCTGTAAAGTTGCTCGATAAAAGTCATTGGAGAAATCTTAGGTGGTTTGCCCACCCTTGGAGAAAGGCCTGGCTACGCCACTTGACAGATTGGTCACATCAGTAAAAAATCTCTCACAGCGCCGCAATTATGTAAAATGGATCAAGCCATCCTCTCCTTTTATCCTCCTCCTTGTCTTCATTTACCTGCCACAAACATATGTTCAAAACTTAACAAAGAGACCATGGTTGACTGGATGTCAAAGCGGCGGTGGTATATTAACAGATACACCAAACTGTTGTGATAGTTGTCGTAACTGCTCTTCATATTGCACATTTCTCTGGACAGACTCACGGTAGTTGTATTTCAAGTCCTCGATTTCTTCAAAGAATGAAGGATCAAACTGCTCCAACTCCTTCCGTAACTGTTGGCACAAAACGGAGAAAAATCAATGTTATACAGTAGGTTCGTTCAAGTATACAGTTTACAAATTGTTCAATCTCAAAAAGAAAAAAAAAGAAGCATATTTGAGTTTTAATTTCAGTATTTATTATTTGTAATTTGACGGTGGCTCTAATACCCTAGTCCCATTGTTTTGTGGCAAAGTGTAATCATGATGTGATTGCCATCAAGCTTTTTCTTAAGGGTAAATGGAGTTCATTCATGGTTGCCATGAGCTAAAAAACTTCTTAAACATATTCAAGTTTAACATGATAGTAATAAAATGAGAATCAAAAAAATAGTAAAAAGTTGACCAGAAATGTGTTTTTTTTAGCCCAATTTACAAAAACATCGTCTGTGTCTTCAGTTAGTTTACCGTTTCTTGGCAACAACAACTATAAATATTATTGATTGACAATCGCGAAAAACTGAACCGAGCTCTGCTTTGTATAGATGATATACAATATCGACAGAAAAGCCACTACCCCGAGGGAGACACCTCCTAAACACATCATTGTAACAGAAATGTATTCAGCTATATTGCATCCCCTTTTCAAACATCTTTTAAAAAATACACACGTAGCTGTGAGCCATCCCTGGAAAAAATCGAGTACATTTCACAATTACAATTTATAAATATGTGGACCATTGCGGCAAAAGGAATGTAGCTGTCAGCTCAATTTACGTTGCTCATTGTAGCATATCATTTATCCAAGAAATTATCAACACATGGGATGCTTCAATGGACCATTATATTCCTATTCTGTTGGACGCACTGATGTCACAAACTAGAATCCTGTTCTCTGATTGGTCAATTGAGGCTGTTCGATGTTACTCCCTGGCGTGAAACATTGCATTGGAGGTCAATGAAAAAGTCTACAAAATTTACATTTTCAGCTAAATTAATTTTTGTATCAACCCCTTTCTTTGATATATTGTTCAAAATTGTGTCTTTCATCTTTATTGTAAGTAAATATTAATGAATCAGAGCGGAAACATGAAATATTGTGGAAATATTGGTTCACTCCATAGACATCGCACAGTAAGTTTCACGCCAGTAACAAGGGCTGAGTACGCCAAATTCAACAACTGCGTCCGACAGAATTGCCAACTGTTGGGCTTATCCCTATCCATAGGATCTAAGCCAGTGGTGGGCAACCTACGGCCCGCGTGATCTTTTTGTGCGGCCAGCCAAGCTCCCAGAGGTAAAAAAATAATATGTACAATTTGAAATTGGTTGCCCCAAATACAATTGAAGAGTGTTTTTGCAAAACTCACTTAGTCCAACGGCTGCTGTGATGCTAGTTTTTGAAACCTAAATTCTTCATCCAAATTGTTCCGATGGTAATTTTACCTCATATTGCAAGGGTCCAGGGTCCTTATCCCGACTACGATCAAATGGGTGCGGTTTACTGCCCTGAAGTGACGTTATAGAATAGTATCAAAACAGATTTTTTCAAAACTCACTAAGTCCGGAGATTAGGCATGATTCTAAATAATTGTCGTATTGTGTGTGTGCATTGAAGTGCTAGTATGAATTTTTGATCAATATAATATAAATTTTGGTCATTTGCACTGAGTTTTGACAACAAATTCAACTCACAAAATCAATAGTAAAATAGATTTATAATCTATGCAAATATAACATGTGGCAGCTATTGGACTAAGTGAGTTTTGGAAAAACACTCTTCAATTGTTATTACTTGTCATCTTAGAAATCTGGTATTCATTACAAATGAACCAAAATTAAATGTGAACGCGCACAAAATAATCTAAAAAATGTACACTTGCGTCAGACACCTCTGCATATATTACTACAGACACGCATTTACAAATTAAATCCCACAACAATTTTATAGTGTGCCTCCTGGAGATTAAAAATCAGAGCAACATATTGCCAAAAAAGACCATTTGGTACGTTTTTCATGATTTTTTCTTTGGGGTGATATTTACATAATAAGAGGGGTTATTGTGGTTGAAGATGATGTCGGTACTCATATCATGTCTCAATGAGCTCTCTTGGTAAGGCCCTAGAAAAATATCACTCTTTTTGGCCCGTGGTAGTGAAAAGGTTGCCCACCACTGATCTAAGCCAATGAAAGTTGACATTTAAGTTGAAATTATGTTGTCTTGATATTTTTTTCCTTTCCAGCCAATTTAGATATGAAAAGAGTTGAAACCAGAGAACAATATTAAAAACCAATTAGTTGATTAAGCTTCACACAAGCAACTCTTGTTATAATATACTGGTGAATTGTGTCATATGATGAAACTGGAAGCTTGACAAAATAAATCAGTAAATCAGTCTCATCTTTGTGAAAAGTTACAATTATACCTATATAAGATATGTGATAGTGAACTTTGGTCATCTGAAATGAGATTAAGATATCATTATTAAAAACATCACTTTTTCGCTACATACACTATACTTTACTACGGTAGGGTTTTCGTGGCATTACAATTTTGAAAAGCTGGGTGTGGTTGCATATAAGTGCAATTGGTCAGGTTTTGGTGGATTGCTGTTAATAGTATCACAAACAATGACCAATTCATCAGAAACAGCACAG
The DNA here is from genome assembly GCA_000969725.1 of Ophiothrix spiculata. Classification (NCBI taxonomy): domain Eukaryota; kingdom Metazoa; phylum Echinodermata; class Ophiuroidea; order Amphilepidida; family Ophiotrichidae; genus Ophiothrix; species Ophiothrix spiculata. The sequence goes on from JXSR01S031197.1 coordinate 21,549, forward strand.
GACCAACAAACTGAGTAACCACTGAATGGATTCTGAACTGCAAAAAAATGGAGATAACAACAAATGACAACGGTGGTCCTCTAGCATTCAAGATCTTCTATCACATCTTGTTCAGGCTTTGGATGCTGTAAGATATGAATTCACAGCCTTACAGATCTGATAAATTTGTTTATCACAGTAGAACCATATTTTAAAAAGATTTTCTTAGCATTGCATCATCAGGGAATAGATTGGAACGTGGAGGAACTAATACATCTGTAAACTTGGAATCACTAAAATTTCTTTTGTCAACCATTTTTATTTCAATCAGAAACCATCTGATCATAAACCATTGCATTACTTCATTTCATCGGTTGTGGAAAATGTTTATTTCAAAGGTTCTTCTGCTAATTTTCTTGGTGGTTCTTACCATCATTTTTCAACTGCCATTGAATCTTGGAGAATATGAAATATCTCCTTTACCAGATTCATATTGTTCCTTTAAAGATGCAGAGACAATGGATATTCAAATCAATATAACTGTCTTTGAAAAACAAGCTCATGTAACTGCCTTTGGAAATCAGAATCATGCTTGTAGTCTTAGCATCAAGCCAGACAACTCATCCCAAATTTTGATGTCCTTTGTTGCCGGAACCATTTTGGGTACAGATTACATTTATCTGGAGCAAATGGGAGACCTTGGTTCGTGTTCAAATCGATATCTTGCCTTCATGGAATTGTCCGATCAGCCATGCATTGTAAATGTGGGAAGCAAACCTATTGACCTGCATTTCCGTGGGAATATCACCATAGTTTTACAAGCTGTGAAAATGAATGAGGGCCGCCCTCTCGGATGCATTGAATATGTCAACGATGATGATCAGGTAGGTGCCCTTGAAGGTCAGACGTCAAGTTGTACAAAAGTAAAGGGGTTTGAGTCAGTTATATACTGCAATGATATGTCACGGTGCAACATACAATGTCCAAAAAACTGCTCATGCATACTCAAAGACAGACAAGTCATTATCTACAATTGTTCAAAAGTTTTAAGCAAGACTGATATAAGATTTCTTGTTTTTGAAGGTTTTTTAGGTAGTGATATATCTACATTAGATTTCAGTAAGAATGGTATTAGAGCACTCTCACCATCAACATTTAAGTTCATTGGCAAACAACTATGGTATCTTAATTTAAGCTTTAACTTCCTCATAACTCTACCATGTCATGTCTTTTCTCATCTCGCTAACTTGCTTCTTCTGGATTTGTCCTCAAATGAGCTAGTAACACTAGATGCTAGGATATTTCACAACCTGCACAATTTGACATGGTTAGCTCTGAGTGACAATGCATTGGTCACACTAGATACGAGACTATTTGCACACTTACACAATCTAACTGTCCTTTATCTACATGCCAACAAACTCACAGCACTTGAGACGGGGATATTTGATAACCTGCAAAAGCTAGAACGTCTCTTTCTATATGAAAATGTACTGGTTATGTTAGATGTAAAACTATTTGCAAACTTGCATACATTAATTTACTTATCTATAGATTCCAATAAAATAACAACACTTGATGCAGGGACATTTCATAATCTGCACAAACTGAAAAAACTAATCATGTATGACAATGCACTGATCACACTAGATGCAAGATTATTTGCAAACTTGTATAGCCTAAGTTTCCTTTTTCTGCATTCCAACAAGCTAAGGACACTTGATACATTAATATTTGTAAACACAAGCAATTTGAAAGAGCTTTTCATTCAAAATAACAGAATCGCATGGTTAGAGGAGGGCACATTTTCCAACCTGACCCATTTGAAAAACCTTTCAATAGCATTGAATAAATTAACATACTTACCATCACATCTTTTCCTTGATCTAAAAAGTCTGCAAAATTTGAATTTATCCAATAACAGACTGCAAAATATCCCTCAAATTGGTCATATGATAAAACTAAAACAAATAGACTTATCTGATAATCCGCTGACCAAAATCACAAAACAGATGTTTTCAGGGCTCACAAATAATACACAATGTTATTTGGACAAACCTGAAATATGTCAATGTTACCTGAATGCCTCAAAATTGTGCTATTCTAAAATCGAACCATCCCCATACATTACCTGTGATAGGCTTTTATCTATGACTACGTTATCTGCCTTTACATGGGTCATAGGGTTTAGTGCCATTTTGGGGAATCTATTTGTAGTGTGTTGGAAACAACTTAAACAAACAACAGAAAACAGAGTGCAATCTCTTTTACTTTCCAATTTGGCAATGTCTGACCTCCTAATGGGCATCTACATGATAATAATTGCATCTGCTGATGTATACTATGGGGAATATTTCCCAGTGAACGCTGAATATTGGAGATCTAGTGTTATGTGTAGAATAGCTGGTACATTAGCCATAACTTCAAGTGAGGCATCTGTTTTATTTGTAACATTCATCAGTATCGATCGATTTATCAAAATCAAGTTCCCACATAGCATTCACAAATTACGTGTGAAATCAACAAGAGTGATTGCTACAATAGTTTGGTTATTTTCATTAACTCTTGGTTTAGTTGCTTCCATTTTAGCTGGCAGAAATACAGACTTTTATGACAACTCGCATGTTTGTGGTGGTCTTCCATTGTCACAAATAATACAACCTCAAAGTCAAAATCTTAGTGTTACATTGCATCTAACATATTGGGACGTTCATACGAAAAAATTTACAATAATTACAGAATCTGATCAAAGTCCAGGCTTATATTTTTCAGTAGCTGTATTCATTGCATTCAATATGATTTGCTTCCTGTTGATACTTGCTTGCTACATTGGAATAATCATGGCGGTAGCTTCAAGACCAGCTTTGCGCCGGGAAATAGCTAAAGATATGCGTATGACACTGAAAGTCTCAGCCATTGTTTTGACAGACTTCTTCTGTTGGTTCCCTATATGTCTGATGGGGATACTTGTACAAACTGGTTTAGTGCGACTTCCAAGCTCAGCATTTGCCTGGGTAGTGACATTTGTTCTACCCATTAATTCAGCCATAAATCCATTCCTTTACACCATTGTGACAGTTATCAGTGACAATGACATTTGCTCAATGAAAAAGAAATCTACTGATGTGCAAATAGAAATGAGAATGCTGAACCGACGTGTCGACAGAACTGAAGATGCTAGTGAAGGTGAACAAGGTGGAAGACAAGTAATGACTACAATTCTCTAATCTTATGGGAACTCTTAACAGACTGTGTGGAAGTGTGATTTTTCTTATTGGTATTGAGGTACAAAGCTTTTTGTACTATTGAAAATAATTTTTGATCCACTAAACCTATATAACCAAGTCTCAAATTTATCACCACATTTAAAAGCATAATGTTTTGATACACTCTGTATAGAATCTATAAAATAATAAATCAATGTAACTAGAGAAAGTGAAAACAAAGCGTCAATTAGTTGAATTAAATTGTTGTCACAAGATACTACCAGATATCAAATTATTCATACTAACATATCAAAAGTAACAAGACATTTTTGAAAACAGCTCAAAGAAAGATTTGTCTGTAATTGTGGATAATGCATACACATATGTAAGAAGCTGCAAGAGTAAGCCCCGGGAAGTAAACAGGTGGAAATTTTGTAATGATTGCCAAAATCTGACGTCAGCATTATGTTTTTTGAACTCCTGATTTTAGAGATTAATCTGAGAGGACCATGTAATAAAGCCAATATTTACCTTTTCAATATTTACCCCTTCAATCTCTCATGGTCTAGCTGCATAGTTTTCATATCAGATCTGATCTCAACATTCTCTGCCATTTTAGAGATTAATCTGATAGGACCATGTGATAAAGCCAATATTTACCTTTTCATTTTGCCTCTTTAATCTCTCGTGGTCTAGCTGCATAGTTTTCATATCAGTTCTGATCTCAACATTCTCTGTCATCAGCTGGTTATAGTTATGCAGTGTCTCTGGTAGATTAGCATCCTGGAAAAATCAGAAGAAATGAGCACAATTGTAACTTTCTTCAAGCAAAATTAGTGCTGTTATCGATAGGGTTTTTGAGTATCGATATGTCGAGAGACAAACATCCGACATGTCGACAACATTATCGATACAGTTTTATATACAGTCTTGAGTTACCAGTACAAGTGTAAGCTTAACAGCGAAAACTACATGCATCATG
>JXSR01S031198.1:0-10005 GCA_000969725.1 Ophiothrix spiculata
ATAGGAAAAATCTCGGTGGCTAAATTTAGCCACCGAGATTACACGCGTTGCGTACGAACAACTGTCAAACTGTAATGGCTGCCGTGGTCGTCTAGGTGAGATACCTTCCGAATTCGACAGGTTAGAGGTGATCATAATTCACGGTCCATAATTCACTGCCGCTGATGACACAAGAAAGTGACTTTAAGTTAAATCCCAATGAAAACACTAATTTATATGGTTATAATGATTAAGCTAATTCATGAACTAAGATGGGATTTACCTTGACGGCGTAGTCGATCACTCTCTTCACCCCTACAAGCACTCGTAGCGACATTGTGAAATGGATAGCAAATTGCAGAGGAATCAATCTTGTACTTGGTTCGCTGACCTCATTTTGCTCGTTTCAATTTCTACGCATTGACACCAAGAAATTTGGTCGATGGAACCCGTTCGTGAAAGAATAGTAAAGAATCAAGCTTCTTGTTAACACAGGGGAAGGGGTGTGAGAAAATGGGAGTATAGTAGGCCTAACGTAACCACGATGGTGGATATTTCACTGGCTATTACATTAGGAACCGGGGGCATGGGGGGGGGGGGCAATATTTTCCGGGGGGGGTTTTGCCCCCCCCCCCCCAAAAAAAAAAAAAAAAAAATCATCATCATCATACATATAATTCATATAACCCCACAAAAAAGCACAAAATACAGTAAAACCCTATAAACCGTAAAAATTGTATTTTGAGCATAATGATCATTTATAAGGCTCATTTTCCGGTAAAGCGTGCAACTTTGGTTAGAGAAATGTTAAAATTTCGACTACTAATAAATGAAAAACATACAAAATAAACTCTTATGGTTTCTGAAGAAGAAACAGTGCATTGGAGATTAACCATTGTATTACCTATAAATTACGTATCTGTCGCTACGTATCTGTTTGAATCTTTTCTTTAATATTCATTTTTGAGAAAAATTTGTTTTTACACTAAATTAGGAGTTCTACACATACTACACTGTGGTGAAGTATTTTCGCTCATACCCAGTGGGCACAAATTTACTTCTCAACGTTGATACCTCAACTTCCTCAACCTTATCAACGTTGATATTTGGTTGAGAAATGAGTTGAATTTGTAACAATGATCAACCAAAATTCAACTTGCTTTTTTACTGCAATTCAACTATAATTCAACCAAAATTCAACCATCTCAACCTCATTTCAACCGAATATCAACAAAAATTTCAACCTTAATTCAACTTTTTATCAACGTTGATATCTCAATCTGATCTCAACCACAAATCAACCGAAAAGTTGATATTTCAACTTAAAATCAACCACAATTCAACCCGAGCAAGTTGATATCTCAACTAAAAATCAACTACAATTCATCCATAAAAGTTGATATCTCAACTTCAATTCAACCACAGTTCAACCAAAAATCAACCATCTCAACCTCAAATCAATCAAATATTAATCAAAATTTCAACCTTAATTCAACCTTTTATCAACGTTGATATCTCAACTTCAAATCAACCACAATTCAACCACAAAGGTCAATATCTCATCGTTAAATCAACCATAATTCTACTATTTATAGTTGATATCTAAACTTCAAATCAACCACAAATTAAACCACAAAGTTGATATCTCAACTTCAATTCAACCACAATTCAACCAAAAATCAACATCTAAACATCATATCGACGTTGATAAAAGGTTGAATTCAAGTTGAAATTTTTGTTGATATTCGGTTGAGAATTTTGGTTGAATTATAGTTGAATTTCAGTTGAGAAAGTTGAATCATTGGTTGATCATTGTTACAAATTCAACTCATTTCTCAACCAAATATCAACGTTGAGAAATGGTTGAGAAGTTGATTTGTGCCCACTGGGTATAGTGTACCGCGTTTTACGAGAAGACAGCAGAATGTACATTACATATCTGTTTCGACGTCACCGTCACAAAGGGTTTTTTGGATATTGATATCCTTGTAAATCGTGTACTGTTACTGTATAATTCTATATAAAATATATGCAACACTCAAGTTTGCTTGATAAACTTAATGCGGAATCATCCATCAACAGATTTAGTTTGACACTTTGTTATCGATTTTAGAAATGATTACGTATCTGTATACAGAGCCGCTCACGAGCGAAAATATAATCACGACCAAATTATGTGTGAACACGCCCTAAGTTTACATGCTATGCATGACCCAAACATTCACTTAAATGATCCACAATGACTTTGGAATATTATTGTGAGTATTTTAAAATGCTGAGAGTAATTTTTAAAGCAAATTTGGGCAACTTTTTATTCGACCACATGGCGGCTGCCACTTGGATTTCAACACATTTTTATCAAAATAATGCATTTAAACTCAACTAGAACTGAAGCCAGTAGGCCTAATAGGCCTGTAGTTAAATACTAATGAGAATATACTGGCACCCCCGGGGGGGGCACTCATATTTGAAAATGATAGGTATGTCAGACGTGAAGCGCTGAAATGGGTATACTGAACTGAAGTTTTGAGCAAAAATTTGACCTAAACTGATTTTTGAGGGTCTAGTGAACTGAATTTTTTGCTGAATATAGGCATCTAATCTAAATTTTTGATCAATATCTGTAGTTGGAGCTGATGGGGGTCTAAAGAACTGAACAATGAAATGGGGATCTGATGAGCGGCCTGCCTAGCTATCAATTTAACGTTCTGCTATCGTTAGCTGAATGTTACCGAAAATGTTTGTGAACGTTTTCAAATAACGTTCAGAAAGTTTCAGATGACATTAAAATAAGATCATTTTTGATATTCGTTGAACGTTTGCACTTAACGTAAGTTTAAAGTTGTAAAAACGTTTTATGAACGTTATTGTAAACCATTATATTTATTGCTTTTACATAATTAATTAAAATTAAGGAAAAAATAACACACTGATTTCAACTTATCTTGCGGAGTGAATTCCTAGAATGGTTTACTATTAAAACTTACTGACGTTTACACATACGAGAAAATCTACCTTAGGACCTACTGTACCTGAGATTCGAATCTGGGATCTTTGGATTAAGAGTCTTATGACTTACCTATGTTGCCACTGAGCCGATGATCCTTGTTTCACCGTAGAGCTGAACTTCAATTTATATGGGTTTATGTAAATAGAGACCCATCAGAGAATTATAAAAACCACCAAATGAATACATTACGCCTACTAAATCACATCTAACCAGATAAACATCAAAAGTCATGAATTTGGCTTGCAGTTTAACTTTGATCACTTTTAGTACTTAGCGCCAAAATGTTAAGGCTTAAAACGTTATGATAGACACGGTTTTAAGGACGTTTGCCTAAAGAAATAATTTAAAAAAATGAAAGAAAAAATCAAAAGAAATGATAAAAAAATAATTTGGAAAAATAATAATTAATTAATCATTCTTGTAATGAATTCAGATAAATTAATAACAAGATTTACTGTATATAATTTTTTTTTTGTCAAATTAAATAACATTCTAGCTTTTTTAAACATTTTTTTAATATTATGAACACATCTTATAAAATCTGCGTTTTAGAAATCCCTCATGCCTAAATCTAAGTCTAATCTAGTACATTTTTGTACTTCTATTAATAGTGTCCTGTGCCGCTTGGCCCGAGTTAGGCCAACTCAATTGGACCAGCGCCGTTTATTTTAAATGAATTACTTGTTTTAATTAAAGTGCATTTCTTTTTATACATCAAACATTGTAAATATCATCTTGAGCTGATTCAAAGATAAATTAAAACATTTTTTTTATGTAGAAATAAATTTAATATTTTACCTTCATGTTTACAAATTTATTTTATCATTTAAAATTACATAACTTTGTAGAATTTCTGCTTGCTGTGAACGAGGATACACGTTGCTATGCAACAACCTTGTTGGTTAGCGGAGTTGTAAACACGTACACACGAAGGTGAAAAGATCAATGATTTTCCTCAGTGTAAAAGGCGGCTTCTGGTATCTAACGTGTATAGAGTTATAACAGGGACAACGGCAAAAACCTTCATCGTTTCTGCTCTCAAGTACAGAAATCATGAGTGTTGCTACAAAGATCAAACCCGCAATAAAGGCGGAAGGTTTTACAATTAAATCTCAAATGAAAAATGTTTCAGTCATTCCACCAAAAGCTGCTGGTGCAACCAAAGAAAGAACGGTCCAACCAACTGATTTCAGAAAATTCTACGAGAGAGGAGACTTTCCGATAGCTCTAGAACACGACACAAAGGGCAATAAGATTGCATGGAAGGTGCGTATTTAGTCTATTTGACGTGCATTTATTTATCTAACTTCCTTGATTTATCTTGTAACCAGAATTTTCATCTTGGTTGATTCATCATTTCAACGTTTGACTTGTCAATCATGACATCGTCATCGATGCAAATAAGACATTCAGAGTAGTGATGGTGGTTGCATAATTATTTTTGTTTACAATGTTCAATAAATTAATATGGTAACATTATCAAAGGGACCGAGACCGAGTTTTAATAAGGCGCTACACATGTACATTGTACAGTACGTGGCAGTACCAGTAAACCAGCATGCCAGTCAGTGCCAAATGGCAATGCAATGATTATTTTCCAATGGCAATGCCGGTATGCTGCATTGATTTGTGCTGCACCCTAAGTTAAGTTAATAACTCTCCTTAATTACTAGAGAGTGGTTTAAAGTTCCCCTAATTTCTAAAACAGGGCCAGGGGTTCTCAATTAAATTTGTTGGCGGGCCATAAAGGACAAACGCCAGTTCAAAAATACATCTTTGAGGGCCAAATCAAGACCTTTTCCAATGATTTTCCTATATACTTCTGCATTCCAGAGTCAGGTAATCGATGGGCCAAATTAAAGTCGTTGGCGAGCCGGATTTGGCCCGTGGGCTGCTATTTGAGAAGACCGGCCCTAAAATCTGATATATCCTCTGTCAGTTTCTTTATAATCCTCTTCTATATTGGTCCCCTTAAATTGGGGAGCTTTTAATTTAAATTCTGTTAAGTTAAAACACAGTCCCGGCTCATGATCAGCTCCATGAACTGGTGGTTGGAACTACATTGTACATGTACATGGATAAAATGATGAACAGTCAGTGCCAGTGGTGCATTATAATGATGAAAACTGCTATAACATATGATGGCAATGATTGAAAATTTGTGGATTTACATTGCGCTCATGTAGCAGTCTCTCACACGAGTGTATGGATTTACAATGAAAGGTGGTGATGGTCCGGGTCTTTACTTTGCTCATGACTCTTATTGTTGTAATTTGTGAAATTGTGATGATTAAGTCACGAGACATGAGCGTAGACGCACACTATCACAATCTTTGAAATCTAGACTACGCTCACGTCAGAGATCGCAGCAACTGCATGAAAAATACCGTTCACGCATAACTTTCAAAAACAATGATTAATTATCATAGCCAAATGTGTAATCATTTCAATGCTTTTTTTAATTCATTATTAATTTCAAATTTACTATGGGTCTATACTATGTTCAGAGGTTTTTTGTCAAGAATTATTTGAAAAATGTTGTAACCTTACTTTTATACAATTCGCCCTTTGCATGGATCCGCCATTTGCGGGGAGAGCCTCGATCTCGAGGTCAAATTTGTGCGCAGTTTGGCGCATATGTAGCTAAACGCAGCCTCAATTGTGCGCCCATAAATTTCAACGCATCCACGCGAGCACTACGGGCGCGTTAAAGCAGTAAATTTACTGTCCAGAACGAGACTCTACCCGCAAATCATGAACCGTGCAAAGGGTCTATTGTCAAAAAACCTTGTCAAGGAGGATTATTCAAATGGCAATGACAACAACATGACATTTTTATTATAGGCCAAAGCAGGCCTAGAAATTCGGCGAGAATCCGAGAATCCATTCTCGCAGAGATTATCCCCAAAAGGATTTTGCAAGAATCCAAATAGATTCTTTTAAAATGAGGCAAACACATTGTGTATGAATGTAAAGAGTCCAAAGATTCTTGCAAAGATTCTCCCTCAGTAGATTTGTGAGAATCCAATAAGATTCTCGCAGCAATGAACAAATTTCTAGCCCTGCAAAGTACACTTAAAGGGGCATTGGACTAAATTTTGAAATTTTGTTTGCACGGATGATTTACACTTCCTACATGTTAGAAAATAACAGTCAATTACCAGATATCGGGAAAATTTTGATCAAACCTTCAAAAAAGTCAGAAATTTGAATTTTATTTTATTTGTTGATTTTGGGTATGAGGCTATTCCCTTTAAAAACATATTTATTGATGCTATACAATGAGAAAGAGCAAAAGATTTCTTTCACATCATACATTGCAGAAAAATCAAAAGAAATTTTAAATTTTCATTAGATCTCATGAAAAGGCCAATTCTAGAAATTCAGCTATAGAGGGCAGTATTTATCGTTGTCGACAACGATAATTAAAAATAAGAGAATATCTAAATATTTTGATATATACACCGTAGGGTTTGAATTTGACAATGAAACTTTGCATGCTGTCATTATTACCACTAATACTTCAAATGATGCAAAAATCTCAAGATGTTTGGGAAAAATTTGGGGGATGATGCTGAACTTGTCCAATGCCCCTTTAATTTGATATTGGCACAATGAGTAATTTTAATATCGAAATGGATTAATAATTAATTAACAGTCTAAACAGTGTCTGTACAATGTATGTGTTCTTGAGTTGTATGACTGACAGTTGTCATAGTGAAAGCCCTACACATACTTTTAATTAGCCATCACTGTGTAGTACAGTACTTCAATGTTTTCAACAACAAGCATTTATAACTAATTTTAGATATTACATACCGAGTATCATGGTACGGCACGGTAGGCCTATATAAAATATTTTTGAGTGAAAAATCTCTTGATAAATTCACATGTATCAAATTTCAATGATTAGCAGGTTTTGTCTTTTGAAAATTGCTGGCGAGCATTAAATGACTCTCCTGAAGCTGTTTAGGTGAGCATAATGAGAGCAAAGCAGATGCTAAAAGCAAGAAAGATAGGAAACCTCACACAATTCTAAGAGGAGCTCTAAATTGCCCACTTAGAGCAATTGAGAAGAGCAATCAAAAACTCTGGAGCACCTTAAAAGACAATCCCTGGATTAGGAACTATGTTATATACACTTATATTTTAATTACAACAAATTTAGATTTCATTTATTAAGGTTCTATTTGCGATAGAATATTTGGTAGCCCATTTGTTTGCTCCTGTAGCGACATAACCCATCACTTGTTTATGTACCTTTCGAGGGCCTACATACGGTATAAAAGTGCAATGCCCTTAAACAGAGTACTGACTTGTCATCGCTGTAAATACAGGGCTTGGGTAGGCCAAAAAAAATAATTGTTTGATTGGCGTAACATAGAAAATAAAATTGGGTAGGTAGGTCGGATTTTTTTTTTTTTTATATTTTTTTTTTTGTTTCACATACAAGAACACAATATATATGGCACGTATACAAAAACATCTTCACTTTTTCTGTAACACATCTTTTATTTGTCATTTTGAATGTCCTACAAGCCATATCTTGGGCTCCCATGAATCGATTCCCATTAAATTTGGGATTTGGAAGTTTTTTACCAAGCCCAAAAAAAAAAAAATATCTAGGGTCGGTGGTAAAATTAGGGTAGGTCGGGTTACGCCAATCAAACAATTTTTTTTAGGCCTTATGTATCAACAGGTTTCACTTACAGATCAAGCACTGTACAAAAAATGTATGTGAAGGCCTAAATATAAATTGCTGTTTTCAATGTACATGTTGCCTACATCTTATTGATATTGTATGATTTTCATTTTGCTTTTCTACAGGTTGAAATAGAGAAGTTAGATTACCATCACTACTTACCGATGTTCTTCGATGGCCTTTGTGAAACAACACACCCTTATGAATTCTTTGCAAGACAAGGTGTCCACGACATGTTAGAGCATGGAGGCAACAAGATTGTAGCAGTCATCCCACAGTTAATCATCCCAATAAAGAGTGCTTTGCATATGCGCAATAAAAAAGTCATGTGCACCACATTAAAAGTATTACAGCATCTTGTCGTATCTGCGGAGATGGTCGGCGAAGCATTGGTGCCTTATTACCGTCAAATTCTTCCTATTCTAAACATCTTCAAACAGGAAAACTTGAATTCAGGAGATGGTATCGATTACGGCCAGCAGAGGAGAGAAAATATTGGTGATTTGATTCAAGAAACATTAGAAGCATTTGAACTACATGGAGGTGAAGATGCCTATATCAATATTAAGTACATGATTCCCACATACGAGTCGTGTATGATGAATTAACATTTTTTTTTGTGGCAATTATCGAACAGATTATTTGTCAGTGCCACAACTCTGGATGAACTTTACTTCGAGGTAATCGATTCTGGTATGGTATTCTTGTGCTTGGAAATAACGTCTGTGTAAACAATCAACTTCATTACAAATTTAAGTCAGGGAAATTCAAAAACATTTATTTCAGAATAAAATAAATATTTCTCTAGACAGTTTTGTAGGCCTATTTATTAACTTTAAGGGACTAGCCTAGATTCCACTAAGAATGAAAAACTTTCAAAAATGCTCTAAGCTTAAAAGTGAAGTAAATTCAAAAATAAAACACAGAAATGGCTTAAATTTAAAAGAGAATTAATTTACAATATATAATTCTGTGATGGTGGTGTGACTATCCTTTGTTTTCTAAATCCGAATTTTGTACGACTCCAGCTGGATTCACTAGATAAAAGATCAAACAAAGCTCCTGGCGATAATTTCATACATATATCAAAAGAGAAACAACTTCATCAAAAATAATTTTCTTACCCATCACAGGTGTAGAAACAAGATCTTTTTAAAATTTGAAACTATATAGAATTTAGAAACGCTGTTTTCACAATATTTTTTTGCGCTGGCGTCAAAAATTAAAATTGGTAAAGAATTGCAATTTTCTCCAATATTCCTCAAAATTATGGAAAAAACTGGTAGGTTGTATTACTATAAACATGTTCTATTTATTCATGCAAAAAATATGTACCGTTGGTAAAATATAAGTGAGAAGAATCTAGGCAAGTCCCTTTAATGGTGAACACCTGAAATGTCATGTTTAAAAAAATGTAATGATTGTTTTATGTTACAGAAACACAGGCAGAAACATTACATATTTGCAATAAAATAAAATCTGTTACCGTAACTCAAGACATCTGAAATGATTTTAGAGCTCTCTTTCTCTCGAAACAGATTTTGTTTAAAATGTTTCACTTTTAGTTTACATGTCTGAAACTTATAAAAAAATTATTTAAGTTTATTGAAGTTGTTCTTTGCCAGCTATAATATTTGAAAGCAATTTAAATGCAGGTTTACAAAATATGATTACTTATTTGAAATGTCTCTTTGTAATTTATCTTTGAAAATGTGAAAGATGTTTCTTTGGAAATGTTTAAATCTTGTTTGCTTTGTGAAACAATACTCTACTTCAATTTTAACGCTAAGTCCTGAGAATTCTTCTGCTTGAAAATTAGCAAACGGATCACATTCATTGTGTAACAAATACACATACATGTAGAGTGTTTTCAGTGTTTTTAATTGCCTTTAGTTTTATCAGATTAGAAAAGTGTAGATCATGACATTTTTGTTACCGTACTCTTTAGTTTCTTAAAGTTGTTTCCATTTGAAGCTGATCTTTTATAGCGTTTGTGATATTGAGCATTATGAACAAAAATACATATGTCATAAAAACATGTTTTGACAATCTGCAATTTACAGCCTATTCACAAACATGTTCCAGCAAAAGTTCTTCATGAAGGTCTAAATTATTTACCACATTCAGGGACTAGGTTTTAAGGCGCTACTAAATATAAAACTCTAAATAATAAACTCAACAAACTTTTAAGATCTGCAAAAAAGAATTACTTTGCAAATAAATTAGAAAATGAGAAAAATAATGTTAAAAATACATGGAAAATTCTTAATAGTGTGTTGAATAAAGATAAAAGGAAATCTTGTAACAGTGAATT
>JXSR01S031199.1:12217-23660 GCA_000969725.1 Ophiothrix spiculata
CAACCCCAGAAAACTAAAAAGATATTGTGATTATTATAAAGAACTACTTTTCTTTTCATTTACGCATTGAAATATACGGGCGATACTACGGATGACTACGCATCAAATCTGAGTAAACAGTCCGGTAAACAGGCAATTAAAGGGATCGTCCTACCACCACTGCTAGATATGTTCTCATAAATCGACCTTTACATGAAAAAGTGGTACAAAATATTTTATTCCAACTTTATGGGCAACCGTGTATCAGTCTACGGACAAGGTCATCATTTAAAGGGCTATGTCTTTGTTCCATCCAATTTAGACGGAAACTTTTAAGTTAAAACCTCGTTATCTTGTTGAATATCGTATCCAAGCTGATTTGATTACGTGCCATTGTGTGCTACCAGTAAATTGATAGGATGGGGATTTAAGGAAGGTCAGTATAATTATAATTATAATTGCCATCTGCTTGTAGACCATCAATTTGGATGAAACAATGTGTATTTTGTAGCAAAAGGGGTCAGCTTTCAGTATAAGTAAATGAAAAAGTGATAAAAAGTGTAACCTTTTCTTTCAGCGCAGATAGCAATGCATATTTTTTCTGTTACAAGCTGTATAGGGCCTACATGGTTGGTTTATTTATCTCAGGTACATGAAACAAAACGATGCCACTCAAGAACATTGGAAATTTGTCTTGTGCAGCAATTTATCTCGCCGTTTCGGTTTGGATGGAAAATGACTTTTTCTGTTGTTCAACCAGCTTGCATTCCCGCTTGTATTAAAGTTGCATGCAACATCAACACCAAAAAGAGCTGTATGGATTCGCGTAGTTTTGAATAACACAGCATACTAAAGGTAATAAAAAATATCGAATTGTATAGTAGCTCTTAGTTTTCTAACCGACACCGATACATGTAAATCAGTTTCAAAGTTGTTTATTTCGACATTTGCCAAACTTTTCAGAAAAGAGTGAACGGTCACTCGTTCTTGGAGTGAATTTTGTTTCACTCAAAAAGAGTAACATTACACTTCGTTTTCCAATGACATCAAACGGGGTTACACGGAAAAGAGTGAAATGAAATTATACTTTGTAAGAGTTTAAAATCTCTAGATGCTACGTACTTTTAATATTAAAACGTATGAACACACAAAGGTGGCTCTCGGCCTGGTCTAGACTATAGTCTCGTTCTACACTGTTATACTGTTGGGCAATTTTTTAGCGTTGGTTAAACTATGAACAACCCAATTGTTGGGTAAATAATATTAACCAACTGTTGATGAAATTTTACCCAATATTTGGGCAATTAGCTAAAACTTTTACCCAACAGTTAGGTAATTAGCCAATATTGTACGCAACGTTGGTATTTATTTACCCAGAAGTTGGGTTGTTCATAGTTGAACCAACGTTGGGTAAATTATTTGCCCAACGTTCTAACAGTGTAGGTGTGTACACTCTAAATGCGAAAGAGTGAAAAATCACTCGAAATTTTGAATGAATTTGTTTTAACTCTAATCGAGTGCGTTTTAGCTCTTTAAGAGTGAAAATACTTTGCGGTAATTCATATTCATTCTTGTACCATAGTGACGTTCACTCGCAGGAGAGTGGCTCGAAAACACCGCTCTTTTACGGAGTGAAGTTCTAACCAATCAGGAACGCGGATACTCGCGCTGTTGTAACTACGAAAAATCGTCAGCGCTCACTGTTCAACATGGCGGTGGTTGAGTTGGAAACTGTGGAGGAGTGACAGACAAAGGAATTTCAGAGGAAATTGTGCAACTATTTATCGGTGAGTAGATGCCAGACAATAAATACCCAACAGTGACGCTAATCATGCAAAAACTGGATCGATGGAACTTGTCGGTGTAAGCTTACCATGCTTACTGAATACATTGGCAAATGTATTAAGTAAGCTTACACCGACAAGTTTATTGTCTAGCATCTACTCACCGATAAATATTTGCACAATAAAACGACTAGATCATTGAGTGAACTTTCATTCTTTTGAAGATTTATTCTTATCCCTCCCAGATCATTTAGAGTGAACTATTCATAATAATAAACGGTTCACTCTTTCCTAGAGTGAATTACTATCACTCTTTCTTGAGAGTGAACTTCACTCTAAAAGATTGGTCACTCATATGGCTCTTTCTAAGAGTGAAATTTCACTCTTTTAGAGTGGTTTTTCACTCTTTTACAATAAGAGTGTACATAGCAAAGTATTGACTTAGGTATAAGATTTATTATTAGTGGACCGATTTAAGTCAATAAACATGTAGGTAGCCACATAGTAAACCCATGTCAAAATTCCAGTCGAAACCAGTTGGAAATTTCAACTGTGTTGAACTGTGCTTAACTATGTTCAACTGGATTGAACTAGGTTTCAACTGAGTCCAACTGGAATTTGTTGTAGTTATGAAATCCCAGTTGATCCAAGTTGACATTTCTGAATACCAGTTGGTGTATCAACTGGATTGAACTAGTTTACAACTAGGTCCAACTGGTATTTTTTGTAGTTATAAAATCCCAGTTGATCCTAATTATATTACCAGTTGGTGTATCAACTGGATTGATTTATATAGGTTTAAACTAGGTCCAACTGGTATTTGTTGTAGTTATAAAATCCCGGTTGATCCAAGTTGACATTTCTGAATACCAGTTGGTGTATCAACTGGATTGAACTAGTTTTCAACTAGGTCCAACTGGTATTTTTTGTCGTTATAAAATCCCAGTTGATCCTAATTACGGTATATTATCAGTTGGTGTATCAACAGGTTTGTAGTCGGGTTTCAACTAGGTCCAACTGGACTTTGTTGTAGTTATAAAATCCCAGTTGATCCAAGTTGACATTTCTGAATACCAGTTGGTGTATCAACTGGATTGAAACTGGATTTAACTAGGTTTCAAATATAGGTCCAACTGGAATTTGTTGTAGTTATAAAATCCCAGTTGATTCAAGTTCTCATTTCTGAATACCAGCTCAACTGGATTGAACTAGGTTTGAACTATGAAATCCCAGTTGATCCAAGTTAACTTTTTTGAATACTGCTTGTTGAAATAATTTTCCGTTGCGGAGAAAAACAATTGTAAATTGGTTAAAAATACATATCTCAGGAACCACACATCTGTTTTTCAAGCAACAAGCACCCAGCGGTAGCTCAACTCTCCAACTTTCCGAATAACTGTTTCCCGAACACGATTGGTCTATCACAGCGCGCCGATTTGCATTTTCCGTTAACACCCGTAGATCCGTGTGTTTTCTGATCACATCGAAAATGGTGCCTTCAGACAAGGGAGATATTTGTCATTGAATTTCTATAGGCTATCCAGTGATGGCTAAATTTTCACTTGATTTCTGAAATGACCATCGCTTACATCTCACGCGATATTTCCGAAACTAAGCCATATTTTTCAAAACTGTTAAAGGACATTTGGGAGAAAATATGCTTCAATAACATATTAAAAGAATGAGAGGATTCATGCAGACAGAGCTTGAAAATATTTTTTTTGTAAAATAAAGAAAAATGTCACCTGTTGAACACACACACAGAAGTTCTGTGTAGTGATTTCGTTCACGGATTACGTAACAGGTGATTGAAGTGCCTAATAATGGCTAAGCTTTGTCACTATTCAGAAATCAAACAGAAACCTTGATTACTTTGTCCTTAAGTAAACATTGATTATTTGGAGAATACTTCCCGAAAGAGGATGTTGTAAGGGGCAACCTGGGGTATCACTGACCTTAGTAATTAAGAGGTCATAACTTATTCTGAACTGGGCAATAGATGGGGCTAAAGATATTGCAATTTTATAACACTTGTGCCCGGAGACCAAAACTAGGATATAAGCATTTTAAAATTCCAACAAAAAGAAATATTTTGATAGAGTTCTGAACAAATTGAATGTTTAGTAATTCTTTTAAAACAGGGTGTAAATTTTGCACATTGGTATTGCAAAATAAACGTTGATATTAGCTTCCAATCTTGATTAAAATATGTTACAAAAATGTACCATAATTTGGAAGGCAACTCGGCACCAATTATCAATGTTTGATCAGTCATGCTGTATTATCGTTTCATATTATAAAATATCATTAAAAAAATTATTTTCGGGACGGTCCCAAACGCCTCGAAAACATAACATTTTGAACGTGAACATGAATCAGTTTCTCCAATGGAAAATGATCTTCTATGAACCAATAATTCTTTATTCCAATCAGTAATTAGGCAATCCAACCGATAGCGGATGAATATTGGGCACTTTTTTGCATAATCAGATAAATGATAGCCTAAACTTTGACTATTATTGCAGTAATTGCCAACTCATTTGTGCTACTTGATTAAGGCTAACAGCAAAACCCCGGGGGGCCAGTCAGATTTGGAGCTGTACACAACCGCGTTCAAAAAATTTACAGACCCACCCTAAGCAGGTTTTGGTCCCTTCTCAAAATCATGCCCTAAACAGGTTTTCGCAACATTTTTAAACAAAACAAAAACGTACCCTTAACAAGTTTTGGACAAAATTACGCCCTAAACAAGTTTTCATTTTAATTGTACCATACATCTGTCAAACTTGAAGATATGACAAGAGAGCTTCAGCAACTTTAATGTTTTAAACCCATAGAAAAGATTATGAAATGTTCGGTTTACTGGACTAAATGACTCAATTCAGTTTGCATGTACAACATAACTGGGTGTATGACCCAATAGGTGATTTTGACAAACATTTTCAACCTCCTTTTAAAGTATCTAACAATAATGAAATTATACAATACAATTTTTGTAATATTTTCTTCAATACGTGACCCAATATAGAAATACACGTGAAACGTATCATAAATTTGCGTTTTAGAAATCCCTCGTCCCTAAATTTACTAGCTTCTATAAATCGTGTCCTATACCTCCTGGCACACATCACCCATTTAGACCGGGATTCAGACATTAGTCTCTTGCTGAATTATGTATGACGTAAGCTGACGCGTAGCAGGTCAACGTTTACTTGCCGTTACCATGTTACGTGGTTTGATGATACTCGTGGACCACTGCGATGATGTTGCAATTATCTGGAAACGTGTACTTAGGCCTAGCTAACTCTTGTATCCAGAGTGTCTCGTATCCAAAGCGGAAAATAAACAAATTCCAAAATCTGATTGGGATTTCAAACAGGCCCGGCAAGCAGGTGAGTTCACTCTTTAATACAAAGGGTGCAGAGAAAGTTGGACACGGAATTTTGAAAGACGCGTTAGAAACGATTTTCAAAACACACCCTTTTTTAGGAAAATGCTTGATTTTCCACCCCTAAAAGCGTAACGCGCGTAACGTGCCCGACTGTGAAAACACACACCCTTTTTACGCGTTTTTCTGATCGCGGTTGTGTACAGCTCCAAATCTGAGTGCCCCCCCCCCGGGAGCAAAACGGTTGCCTACTAAGACATACTTATCCCATTTAGCATGTTTAGAATCATAACCATGTTCAAGTTCAAGGAAAGAAGCTTGTGGCGCCGCGTGACATTTGTGACGCAGCGAAAAAAAAATATGACCCTACATATTTTATAACGCTTTATACATGCTACACTGTAATATCTCTTGTTGCCCTGAACTTTATAGCTCTTTATATCATAATTGTAAAGGACCTAGTACCTGGGGCACTCGCATTTAAAATTGACGGGATGTGCGGTAATGACCTCAGAAGTAGTGGTCTTTGGGTGGCAAGCTGAATATAAAGGGTCTTTCAGTGAGAACAAGAAGCCTTACTAAAGACTATAAAAATAGGGCGTCATTTAATGACATTAAATTATCAAAACAAAGGGAAATTTCAGTATCCTTTCCTTTTCTTTCTTTCTTCTTAATTTTTTGACGGGGGTCCGTCCCCCCTCGTGAAATTCGGGGGGGGGGGGGGACATGTCCCCTCTCGCCCCTCCCTCGCTTCCGCCGCCTATGACTTCAATAAGAAAACTGCAAATTTCGATTATTCTTGCTTTTGTAATAAGTTGCATTCGTCATAAATCATTCATGTGAAAAAAGGAACCTACATCTGTATTACCAAAGAGTAGTGATCATGTAGTGAAAACATTATTTAAAAATGTGCCTTTATGAAAAAGCGATGCCGCACGCGCACATCCCCGTCAAATGTTTTGGGGAGTGCCCCCCACCCCAGGAAGGGACAACGCCGTTTTAACAAGTTAAGAGACTGAAAGTTCCTGAAAACCGTTTTATAAGATAAGGCTGTTTCAAAACGGAAAGTAAAATCGGAAATGTGAAATATTATTTCTTCTTTAACGTTTATTCTTCTATTCAGGATGAAGCTGTTAAACATTCTGAAGCAGCATTGGGGATGGGTTATAGCAGTTGCATCATTTTGGACATTCTTCTTCAGTTATGGTACATTTTATTCCTACGGATTACTCTATGTTGAGCTACAAGAGGAATTTGGCAGTGCTAATACAGAAACAGGTATGTTTAGAATTGATTCTAATATTTCATTAGCGGCCACTCGAGTGAAAACAAATGGTGATTTTGTAAAATTCTACAATCTTTATATAAAATGCTAAATCAACCCTTCTTTTTAGTGAAAAGTGTTCAGTCGTAATTGATTGCAATGTATAGAAACATATGTCTGATGTACATGTATTCATAAATCCATATTGTATAGGTTTCGAGATAGACATTCATGGTACATGTAATGTTTATTAATAGATAAATGAAAACAAACCCGTACTACTACTACTATCTATACCTTTTTCTACTCGTGTTAATTGTGATATTCTGCAATGCTGTGTTTTAGATTGTTGATACGTAAATTTATAAGCTGATGACACATTGATTGATGTAGCGTATAATAAAGGGACTGGTCTAGAATCCTCCTACTTATTATTTACCTACATATTTTTACATGAATTAGAACATGTTTATAGATATAACCTACCGGTAGTTTTCCATGATTTTGAGAAATATTGGAGAAAATTGCAATTCTTTAGCAACTTTGCTTTTTAAAAAGATCTTGTTTCTATACCTGCGTTGGGCAAATACATTATTTTTGATGAAATTGTTTCTCTTTTAATACGTTTAAAACACTAAAAAAGTGAAAATTGATATTTTTCAAGGAATTCTCATTTCAATTAGGATACTGATATATAGGGGAGGGTGGGGTGAGTTGCCCCCCCCCCTTTTTTTTTTGTTTGTTTGAACGCCCCTGTATTGGAGAGGTTAAGGTCTAGAAGATTTTCCTGTTAACACAAGATAGATATGTACCCAAGCTATGTTTAATGTAAATACTAAGACTCTGCGGCTTATCGTATTTAAATAATTAAAAAAGAATAAAAAAAGGCGTCAAAACGGCCAACTCACCCCGCAATGCGGGGTGAGTTGGCCCACCCAGTGAAAAAAAAGAGTCTTACTCATTTTTCCGTGACACATTTCATCCATTTAAGTGAAGCACGGGAATGTTCTGCATACAAAAATATCCTTTTAAGTCGAAATGCCATAATAAGTTAATACAATATCGATCCTTTAAAAAGATACGTTGTGACCTACAGTGTTATATGCATGCAATATATGCAATATAGGCCTACCATATTCATTTAAGACTCCTTGCGTCTTGTTATACGCATCTATTTACTTGCTTAGAATTAAAATCGTGTTAAAACGTCATAAATGTTATTGTGCTAGAGTCTGAGTAGGTTATCATACCATCTTGGGCAAATTCGCCATAGGGCCAACTTAACCCATGTGGTAGGGGGCCAACTCACCCCGTAGTCCCAGTTTTGACTTAACCTAGTGGTATACCAACAAAACAAAGGATAAAGTGGATTTGATCCCATGACACGTTGGACATGTACCATAGCTCGTAATCAATAATAATAACTTGGACCAGCGAAGTAATATCTTGACACTATAGTACAAAATTACGTTTGCTAAAAAAGTATGCTTAGGTAACTCAAAAACTAGTTTTACTGATAACTCACACAAAGAAATGAGCTGGGTTTTGTAAATTTTATGGTAAATTTGATGCATTATATATGACCAAAAATCACCAGTAACATAATTCTCCGTAGGTCACGTGAGCAGAAACTCGAGGTGGGCCAACTCACCCCGAGGGCCAACTCACCCCACCCTCCCCTACCTTAAAATGTAGTTGAATGTGGTTAATAAATAATGATTTGATAGAAATTTAACGAAGGTAAATGACAAAAAAGTGCATATTCCCTTTTGATAAAGGGCATGGTTAAAATAATTGGTACAAATGTTCCTTTGCTTTATTTACATGATTTATTTACCTGTCAAATGAACCAATTTTGAATGTTTCGTAACGTCTATGTTTGCTATTGTTACTATTCACGTGATGCTCTCTGTCAAATGATTCCAAACATAAAGAAAAGGGATATCTCTCACATAATTATTATAGGCGCCCCGTCCAAAGTATTCCACAATTGTTGAAGTCAATAATTGTATTCCGCATTGTGCTCAGGCTTTGAGAAATATATAAATATCGAGGAATCCAGTGCCCATATTCATGAAACACCGCTAACTCTAGCATTTTTGTCTAGTTGGCTGCTAACTCTTTGTCTACCTGTCAAATTTTGACAGGTATGCAATAGGTTAGCAGCCAACTAGAGTTAGCGGTGTTTCATGAATATGGGCCCAGATCTTTTCATTATGACAATGGCCTTCCGAGCAAACAAACAAACAAACAAACAAACAAGCAAACACTAAATTGCAAATTAAACGAGATGTCTTATATATATTTCAATCTCGCTCGTTTTGCAAACTCATATAACTACATAATCATTATTTAGATACTCTTTGCAGGGAAGTTAGACCAGAATTTTGCGAAACCAAAATGGAGAATTACATTGCTGACATTATTGCGGAACACTTTCGACAGAGCGCCTTAAATAATTAATCTCTCCCGCTCTATCTGTCTTCTAATTTTTACTAACCCCGCAAATTTGACTTCCAGCTTGGGTCGGATCTCTCGCTATCGCCATGACCGGTTTCGGTAGCCTCATCTCCAGTGGTCTCATGCAGAAATTCAGTCACAGGTCCGTTGCTATTACTGGTGTTCTCATATTATCAGCGGCATTTGTCTCTACATCGATGATGCCAACATTTATGCCACTATTTATCACATACGGGTTATTAGTCGGTCTTGCCTGCAACTTTATCTTACTGTCATCAATGTCGCTAATTGTGAAGTATTTTCCAGAGAAGAACGCATCAAGAACAACCGCATTTGCAATCACTGGAACTACATGTGGTATGTTAGCAATAAAATATCTCAAAATGCAATCAGATTTCATTCAGTGATAACGTAATGATCTAGTCGATGACGCAGGTTACGAGTGCCCAAATAATTATAGTAACAAAATTTAATAGTAGCTAATAGTGCTATTATATAGAATATTGTTTTCCCCTTAGGTAAACAATAAGGCCACGATACTTGTTAAGCTGTTTGATTTTTACCCCTTACAAAATAGGCAAATAGCCATTATGTATTTAACAAATATCTCGAGTAGCATATTTGCTTCTGAATGAAACCTTTCACTTTACGTGTTCAACCAAGCGAATCCGGTAAAGTGTATATTGCTTGCTAGTATGTATACCTATAATTCGTACGTGGCTTGATTCAGAAGCCTACTGTATCGAGATTATAAGTACCACCTCAGCATATTTTCTTCTGAATGAAACCTTACACTGTACGTGTTCAATCAAGCGAATCCGGTAAAGTGTATATTGCTTGCTAGTACATGTATACCTACAATTAGTACGTGGCTAGATTCAGTACTGTTTCCAGATTAAAAGTACCACCTCAGCATATTTTCTTCTGAATGAAACCTTACACTGTGTTCAACCAAGCGAATCCGGTAAAGGGTATATTGCCTACAATTCGTACGCACGTGGCTTGATTCTGTACTTGAGGTAACAACAGGCTTTATTTCGAGTTATGCAAAAGTAGTATGTTACGAATTTGAGCATAATGTGTAAGAAGTAAAATTCAAGTCTAAAAATAATGAACCCTAGTTGTACCTTACAAGGTCCATATACACAAAGCAGGTCGTTAGTTAGACCCGGTGTGATAGGAATCACAGTCCCCTGTTCTTACTCTCCGGGTTGTACAGTAAAATATAGGCTAACAACTCTCACGAAACATTCACTTTCACGCTTTATTCCGTTATGGTCTATGGAAGGCGGACTTTGATTTCAGAGGCGACCTTAATTACTTTTACAGAGGGTCTAAATGAGATCTGCTCCTTTTCTTTGCGGTCAAAGTTTCTTAATCAGTTCAGTTCAGTCTTTATTTCCATAAAAAACATAGTAGTCGCAATCAGAATTGTGCGAAAACATTAATGATTGTCTATATTTTCAAAGTAGCATTAAACTTACAATTTGAAAGCTATCTCATGTGGAAAATGATTGTGATAAATGTAATTTTTGACAAAAGAAACTTCTTCATAGAACATGCATAACTTTAAACCTGCGTTTTCCACACGTACACGGGCCATAGGAATCTGAGTAAAGTTTTAGCCGACCATGGGCGTAACAGGAACAGGAGAAACGTCGTGAGGTTACCGATGAGGGTGGGATGGTGAATGGGTACGTGCCGCAAACATGGTTAGCAAAGTAAGGCAGGATCCGGGGCAGGCTGGTACCTTAACTTTTTCTTTTAAACTTTATAGCACTCTTTTGTGTCCACAATTTTGTTTCCAAAAATTGGGAATTTTGAAGATCTTGCAGCTCATGCCTTAATTGCGACAAGGTACTTTAAAACCAGTTGTACGCGCTGGTATATATACTGTTATAAAATGTATTGTTTTGCCTTTAGGTATGGTGGCAATGAATCCAGCCGTCAATATAATGATCTCCCATTGGGGATGGCGAAACATGCTTCGTGTAATGGGCGGCATTATACTTCTTATCGGACTTCCATGTGTTTCAACTTTCACCCAGCCTCTTCCGAATCATAATGTTGATGGTTCTGAAGAAAAGAAAACACCTAAGTATGATTTAGTAAACGGGATGACATCACCTCCAACGTTAAGCGAGAGAACTGAATTTAAGCACATTGAGGAAAACCAATCAAGTAAGCAATTTAGCAAAAGTCATCGGCGCACTTTAAGAAATCAACTGGAAATACTCAAGTTCCCGGAATTGTGGTTTTTTACTGTAGCAAGAGTGATAACGTCGACAGCTCAAAGCTTTTACTACGTCAATTTCGTAAGTATATGCCCTTTTCAGTTGTTTTTTTAAACCAACAATCTAAAATTACACAAGATCGCTGTTCAGAAAACCTTTATGTGACAGTATTGATCAGAACATTTAGTGTAGCGGCCAACCCCGAAAAAACCCTTTAGTTTTTGAGTTCCAAAAATTTCATTTTTCCCCAATTTCTTGTATTGGACGTCAATAACAATAGTCTGAGGTACCTGGATCTCATTTTTGCAAGGTTTTGCATGAGTGATTTTTGAAT
>JXSR01S031202.1:23591-39522 GCA_000969725.1 Ophiothrix spiculata
TTGAAGATGATATCAATTTTGATTTTTTCATTTCATCTGTTGCAGCATTTTCTAAGCTTTAAAATGACACCTTACTTGTTGAAATTGATCAAGGCTATCAAATTTTACAATAGATAATCTGCTGGAAATTCTTATGATTTTCTTTATTTTTTGCTGCCTATTTTCATCAGTTTCTCGACTAGTGTTCTGTCGCAAAGTTCCCTTTTTCAGGGTGAGTCACCACATATTGTTAAATGAATTAAAACCGGACTTTAATAACATGTGGAAACAAGAAGATTATTATACCAACAACAAGGATCATACAATAAAACATATAAAACATTTACGTGAACAATGATAAACAGGAGTACATTCAATACACGTAATTCACATTGCATAGAACCCACATATATACATTGAAAAAATGAAAAATGTTGATCTTCCCACAAACATCAGAGTTCAGTAAATGAATATTGTTTCCCTAATCCACTCAAGTGTGTCACGCACAGCTGTAAAATTTACGTGAGCAATGATAAACAGGTGTACATTCAATACACGTAAATCACATTACATAGAATCAACGAATGAATTACACATAAATATAAATTTACATTGAAAATATGAAATATTTTGATCTTCCCACAAACATCAGTGTTCAGTAATTGAATATTGTTTCCCTAATCCACTAAAGTGTGGCACGCACAGCTGTAAAATGCCTGAGGTACAAAAACTTGCCCTCCATGAGTGACAATCAAAGATGGCTGCAAAGCAATTGGGTTTTCATGGCAGACAAATATTAATTCAATCAATGATACTTTTTTTTTTAGTTAATTAGATAATTAAAAGTTATATCAATATAACTGGATATTCTGACCGGGTAACCACCTGAGCACTGAGCAGGTCTTGAGACTTGCAATATAGGGTATCAAAATCTTACAAGTCTCACATCGGGTATCAAATTTGGCTTTGAAGTCTCTGATAGGGTATCAAACAAAGAAAGAATGGTTGAATTAATGAAAATGGTGGCAAATAAATTGCCAATAAAAGTGCTTTAAATACCTAGAAACACTTCTTAAAAGTGCTAAAATGGTGAACATTTATATTTTACTGTATTTTTTATTTCGTCGCACTTACGTATGGTCTCAACTAGAGTATTCATTTGAATAGGTATGGTCCCGGATAGGGTATCATTTAACCCATTTTAGCCACTGTTTGGTCTCACATAGGGTCACCTTCGAAAGTATAGGGAAAGCTCAATAAAGTCTTTTAAAACAATAAATGCTCTATTGATTTTTGTAATTTTTACTTATGTTAAAGCATTTTTGCACACTTCAAAATACTGAAATAAAAATATAGGGTCACCATGTTTGTTTTCAAGAGAAATGACAAAAACAGGCATTTTTCAATAAAATTTGATTACTTTGATGGCACATCTGCGTCTGCGTAATTTCCAGCGTATATATTATGCAGCAATGCAGCGCGTGATTAACCAAACGCGTAAGTAAAGCATACGTTCAGTGTGCATTGAAATTTGCACACGCAAAAAGGATGCAAACATTTTTTTGATTTTTTTACTATTTATGAAAAAATCTTATTCCCGCAGTCGTAAGCAAATGCATCTCTGAGAAAAAATCTTTATACTACTCATTAAGCATACACAACTTGTAAAACACGTAAATAGATGTTAAATGAATATGGGGTAAAAAGGGGTTAAAATGGGTTAACAAGATGATATTATTCTATGATAATATAAATAAATGAAATAGGAATTGGGAATAAAGAAAACTACCATTTAGATTATACTTCAGTTTTGAAAGAAAAAAACGATAACAAAATTGATTTGTGGGAAGACCAAAATATTTTGACATAAAAAGCAATACCTTTGGATCTGTAATGTTCTGAAACACAAAAATACGTAGATGAAGACATAGTGTGAGAAGCATATGTAACAGATGAACCACTCGAGTCGAAACCAACATAAGAACTAAAGGTAAAGGGAATGGCCTAGATTCTTACCGCTATTTTTTTTTTACCTACATATTTTGTTACATGAATCGAAAGAACATGTTTATAGTAATATAACCGACCAGTAGTTTTCCGTGATTTTGAAGAATATTGGAGAAAATAGCAATCCTTTACTTGGTTTGATTTTTTGCCTCCGGAGAAAAAAAAATGGTGTGAAATAGTATTTCTTGTTCAATATCTCATAAATATCTTGTTTCCACACCTGTGATGGGCAAACAATCTATTTTCAATGAAATTGTTTCTCTTTAAACATATTTTAAACTAGCAGCGTGTATACTGATATTGGACTCTGTCATGATCATAAAACTTGAAATAGATACCTTTTCAGAGTCATTCTTTTTGCAGCACGTAGCTTACGGGATCATCACAATCCCTTCATTCAGCGTGAGTGTGTCACATGACCGCCCTAACGGGTGGTCATGTGACTAGGAGGGATTCACACCCACGCTGAATGAAGGGATCATGATGATCCCGTAAGCTACGTGCTGCAAAAAGAATGACTCTGAAAAGGTATCTATTTCAATTTTTATATTTTAAACTATCTTTGTTTGATCTGCTTATCTGGTAAATCCATCTGAGGTACAAATTTAGGATTTTTAAAAACACTGGGTAGTCACACTACCATAACAGAATGATATACAAATTAATTTTCTTTCAATTTGAGCCATTTCTGTGTAGATTTTTGTACTTTTTTGATTATACTACATTTTTAAACTAGAGCATTCTGTAAGTTGTTCATTCTAAGTGGAATCTAGGCTAGTCCCTTTATCTTACAGTGCAATCATTAAACACACCAACATATAATAATGATAGATGAAGATGAAAGCATGAAAGCTGAGAAAGATTTAAAGGGACAATTCATGATCCACTTTTCACCCTCAAGGTCACGGCTATCAAAATTGAGTTTTTTAGCTTATAAGAATCGTCAACTGGTATATGTTACAATCCCCAAACCATTCTTTCATATGTGCTTGTACTTTTGAAATAAGTGAGAAAATGTGTCATTTTCAAATTATAGTCAGGGCCCCAACAGTAATTCCAACACAGTAGCCTATGGGAATTCCAACACAGTAGCCTATGGTCTGAATCAAGTGAAATTTTCAGTATATATTTATAAAGTACTCTTCTTATTATTTAGCTAGGAAACAGGAAAGGTTTTTGTCACATCAAAATCATGAATTGCACCTTTAATTTGAGTTTAAACCTAATATGTGACCCGCCATATCAAAAGGTACCTTAAGAGTCTCAAAATCAAAATTGAATTTTTGGTCTCATCTGAAAGCTGACAAGTAGATATACCCCATTAAAATAATGCTTCAGTAACAAAGCAAACACATATCTGAATTTCAAACTCATAACTTTTTGTTAAATAGCTTTTAATAGAGTAACCCCACCAGGCCATCTACCAGATCAAACACAGAGAACCCACCTCACACCCCACCCCATACACACAACCATCAGCCTAAAATGCAAATGGTTTACATGAATCTGCAGAACACACATGCTTTAATTTGTTTGCCCCACATTTTCCTTTTCTTTCATCCGTTAACATAACTTTATTTCTATTTAAACACAGTTAAGAAACCCCAGTAGTCTACTTACCGGTTCACAGGCAGAATTACCCCCAATAGTACCATCAGCGTAACAAGCACATGTTTTGCACGCTCCCGGGGAATCTATAGGTGTACTTGGATCCCTGAAGAAGCCGTCTAAACATTCGTCACAGAATCTACCTTGCGTGTTGTGTTGACAGTTGATGCACACGCCACCACCACCCCTAAAGATAAGAGAGAATGTTTATATTCATTTATTTACCTAGATGTCATATATTTCACTTCAAACCATAGTACTGGGTAGTCCCTTAAAGATACAAAATTAAAAGCACACCTTGTACCAAACTATCAGCAGGGTTACTACAAATTATTGCAAGGTTTTACAAATATAGGTATATTATTAAGTTGTCCATATCCCTTGCATATTTTAGGAATTGAGGACTTCCTCAATATGTTAACTATTTTATTACCTTGAATGGACATTGGGGTATCATACCCACATTCTCAGCATGGTTATTACAATTGCATGGATTTACAGCTATAGCTACATTATAAAGTTGTCCATGACCCTTTGCATCTTTTAGGAATCGAGAATTGAGGACTGTCCCCAATACATTATATATCTTATTACCTTGAGTGGTCATTGGGGTATGGGTCCACAGTGACATCATACACACAACTCTCAGCATGGTTATTACAAAGCATGGCTTACAATTATATGCAAAAGTCTGGTCTCCTGAGCGAAACGAGGACAGTCCTCATTATGTTATACATTTTATTACCTTGAGTGTTCACTGGGGTATGGGTCCATAGTAAAAGCATACACACAGCTCTCAGCATGGTTATTACAATTGCATGGTTTGAAAATATACATATTATTATGTTGTCCACGATCCTTTCTATCTTTCAGGAATCGGGGACTGTCCTCATATGTTATCTGTTTTATTACCTTGAGTGGTCATTGGGGTATGGGTCCACAGTAACATCATACACACAACTCTCAGCATGGTTATTACAACTGCACGGCTTACAATTATACGCAAAGGTCTGGTCCCCTGAGCGAAATGGTTTGTCATTGTAGAGTGCAGTACACTGGTCACACTTGGTAGAAATGTACAAGAATAAAATGTGTTTTAGAATTAAACATACTTATATTGTGACTATGAACAAAAATTGCCAGCCCAGTGTCACCTACCAAAAAATTCACCCCTATTTAACACAAAATTGAGAACAATTAAGCAGTAAAAAGAACCCCTATTTTTTGCACTTCAATTACACATTAAATTAACCAACATTGTTTACTATTTCAAGAACACAAAGTAAAACCATCATCAGTTAGGGTATTTTCGTGTGACCATATAAACAAACCATAATTATTATGGTGATTACAATGGATCAAAAAGTTCACAAAACTAAAAGCAAATATGGGAAAAGCAAAAAGGTTGAAAAATCAAGTACAGGTATGCTATTTCCATATTCTATTGGTTCACGAAAGTAAAACAATATTTTAAAATCTAGAAAAAAAAACCTATTTCTTAAAAATGTTCGCGAACATACTTTCAAAGTGACCCCTTTTTTGCAAAATTTGAAATGTATGTGCAAATACATAGTTAAGTGATTACACCAGGTTTGCTAGCAACAACAACAACAACAAAATAACAAACAAAAATTGGTCTTTTGTATTCACAAAATTTATTATTAACCCGACTTAGATTTTTTGATAGAATGTTTTGTTTCTTTGTTTTCACTGCACAAAGTTCAATAATTCATATGGACTCATATTATAGCCCCCAGTTTCTTTAGTTAAGTAATATAGTGTGTGAACTGCATAGAGGTCTAATATGCCAAAATCGCTCATCTTAGTCATTATGTTGGGATAACAAGAGTTCAACTCGGTGTCTGAACATGATAAACAAATAAAAAAATAGTTTTTTGCATTTACATTTTCTGAACTGAACAGGAAAAAAGCTTTTCTTTTCTTGCCTTAATATACTTACATGATCGCCCATTGTATGACTAGTAGGAATGCAATTACATCGGTACGGATTTGCCTCCAAATCGCAAGACTCCGCGTGCCCGTTGCAATCACATCGCGCACTGACCGTCACCTCATCTATCCCATAATACTGATGTCTTGAGCTGGTCACATGATAATGATCCTGCAGTCGAATGCGTATTTGCGTAGATTTGACAAAGTCAAGTAGTTCGGGCGTATTGTAGAAATCGTTGTAGCCTGGTCGCCTCACGGGCTCCGGGGCTAAGAGTTGGAATGTGATGTTTGCATTGGAGTACGGGATAGGAGGGTTGCTGAAATTTAAAAAAAATAAACATTATTAAAATTTATAGTGACTTATACAGTGCTAGCAATATGAGGCATTTATAGTGAGGTATTTGCATACAGACGTATTGTGGAAATCGTTATAGCCTGGTTGCCTTGCAGTTTCTTTGGCTAAGAGTTGAAATGTAATATTTGCATTGGAGTATAGAATAGGGTCACTGGAATGGGGAAAAACCACATTATTTAAATCCAAACCTTATGAGCTCTGGGGCTAACAGCTGAATGGTGATGTTTACAATGGAGTATGGGATAGCAGGGTTCCTGGAATTGGATAATACAGTCCTTGAAAGAGTTCAATCCACAAAATTTCTTGGAATACTTGTTGATGAATGTTTAACATGGAAACCCCATATCGATTGTATATCAAAAACAGTGCCTAGAAATATAGGTATCATGAATAAGCTAAAACATTTCATCCCAGCTAGAATATTACATACCCTTTATTGTACTTTGATTTTGCCATATTTATCTTATGGTATCCTAATATGGGGAAACACATATAAATCACATCTAGACAAATTGATAAAAATCCAAAAATGGGCAATACGGACAATCTCAAACAGCCATTACAGAGCTCATACGGCACCTTTATTTGCAAACCTCAATCTGCTTACTGTCACTGATATGTATACACTCGAATTAGGGGTATTTATGTATAGATTTTTCATCAATGATTTACCAACAGCATTCAATAACTATTTTACTAAACGATTGGAAGTTCATGATTACCCAACAAGATATGCCAATAACCTGAATGTTACAAACAACAAAAAATGCTTGGCTGATCGTAGCATCCGATCCTCCGGTCCAATTAAGTGGAACTCTCTTCCTAAAATAATTAAAGATTCTTAAACTTCAAAGCACTTCCGCAACCAACTCAAAAAATCTCTTATCAATAAATATGATTGAAACATTATTTTCAATGGCATCTTTTGGGTCGACATCCTTAGTGTATTGTCTTGTAAATTACTCATGAGCTTTCTTATTCTGTAACAATATTCTTCTTAGGGGTAGACTAATTTCTGGCCTTATTGGCCTTCTGGTCTACTCCTCCGCAAGACACTTTTTTGTAAACTTATGTACTACGAAGATATTTTGATATTGTATGTCTTATGGGAAATAAAACCTTGAACCTTGAACAAAATCACATTGTTCAAGTTTACTGATTCAAATCGTAACTTATATACATATAGTGCGATTATTTACAAATATGGGTAAAATGTACAAATCGTGGCAGCCTTACAGTCTCTGGGGCTAAGAGTTAGAACATGATGTTTTCAATAGAGAAGGGGATAGGAAGACTAGTTGTTGGAATATGATAATAATTTTATTGTTCCTAATTTTGTTGATTCAAACCCAACATTTGCTATCATGAAGATCTATTTAACATTTTTGTACACTACCTCTTCTAAGTTTCCATTTGATGTTACTCATTAGTCTTTACACTAATCCTTACGTTTTAAACTGTAGGCAGTTAACAGCAGTTGGTGAATTCAGAGGACCATTGTTCGGCATGCCAAATTTATCCACGCAATCGTCGGCAAAGAACTGCCAGTACGTCCACTCCGATGTATCATTGTGTTTCCTTGAGATACTTAGTGACTTGGGTTGCGGGCTGTAAAATTGCAGAACCACATAAAATACCTAGATGGGAAAAATAAATGTGTTAAAATATTGATTCATTAAATTATCATTAAAGAAATTATAAGCCAAGAACTACCAGTATATCCATCCAAATTTGTCATTGTGTTTCGTTGCATATATATAGTTTGTCTACATACAGGTATTGTCTCAAGGTTGTTTTTCACTTGTTCGCTGGGTTTTAATTGCCGACGCTTGTTGTTAAGTTGTTCTGCGCAGCGATTGCACTAACTTATGCACGCATCGACAGTGCATGACTTGTTGACTTCGATCGCTTATTGCCATACAATTCATGCATGTGTTAAGAGTGGTGTGCACGACTCAAGGTTGAATGAAAAACAACATTGAAACGTACTATAGTGACTTGGGATGCAGGCTATAAAATTGCAGAACCACATAAAATACCTGGGAGGAAAGGGAGGGGGGGGGAGTGTCAAAATATATTGGATCATTCTATATATCTATAACAAAAATCAAAGAACTGCATGTATTATATCCATTTAAATGTGTCATTGTATTTTCTTGAAGTGACTGTATTATTTTTGGACTATAGGACTGCAGAACAACATTCAGTATTTGGAGGAAGTGTTAAAAAGACTTTGCTTATTTGGACAAAACAGGTTTTTTTGTGGATGATTTACACTAAATATGTCAGAAAATAACAGTTAATTACCAAATGTTGAGAAAATTGTGCTCAAAACCTTAAGAAAAGTCAAAAATTAAACATTTACTTTTGTTTCTTGATCTTGGATATGAGGCTATTTTCAAAACGCATGTATTGATGCTAAACATCACGAAAGAGGCAAAGATTTGTTTGTAAAAAGTTCCTTTCACATCATAGATTGCCAATGAAATCAAACGAAATTTTAAGTTTGCATTAGATCTCCTAATATGGCACTTTTAAAGTTTCAACTCTAGGAGGCAGTATTTATCTTTGTCGATAACAAGAGTTTTAAAAATAAAAGCATATCTAAATATTTTGATTTGTAGGGTTTGAATTAACAAATGAACTATGCATGCTACTATTTTTACCGCTATACATAAAATGGTGCAAAAAATCTCATATTGTTTGGGGAAGAGTTTCGGGATGCTGATGAACCTGTTCAATGCCCCTTTAACTGCATAACTTTGCCTATACCATTTAAATTAATTCATCACAGTGTGAGGGCCCAACACCTTCCTATCCAAATCTTTTCCACCCTACCAATGTCGATTTCTAAATACCTGATACTGTCCATTGGCCAAGTCAATATACAGAATCATATCATTGCTGAACGTTGACACCCAATACGACCCCAAATCGCCATCATTTGCAAAAGCTAGCGGATGAGCGTCTTCGTTGAGTCTCTCCTGCTGGTTTGACGATGTGTCTGGTTCACCGTTTTGTAAACAATACCTGGTGGAAAAACAAACGGAAAAATGTGAGTGAGTGAGTGAGTCCAAATACCTTATTGGATTGAATCTAGAAGATGCATAGGTCCAATGTGAGGAGGTTGATGATGAGATGAGGTGAGATGAGAATTTAAAAACAACTTGTAGCCCATTTGAATACAAGCTTCCTTTAGCTTATTTGGTACCAAGAACCAAGCTGGGTTTCCTTGGCGAAAGCCTTTACACAAGCTGAGCTGAGCTGAGTTGGGTTGGGTTGGGTTGGGTTGGACTGGGCTGGGCTGGGCTGAGATGAGATGAGATGAGATGAGATGGGATGGGATCAGATGAGATGAGATTGTATGAGATCAGATCAGATCAGTTCGGATGGGATGGGATGGGATGGGATGGGATGGGATGGGATGGGATGGGATGGGATGGGATGGGATGGGATGAGATGAGATGAGATGAGATGAGATGAGATGGGATGGGATGAGATGAGATGAGATGAGGTGAAATGAGAAGGGATGGGATGAGATGAGATGAGATGGGATGAGATGGGATGAGATGAGATGAGATGGGATGGGGTGAGATGGGACAGCACGAGTCGAAACGAGACAGGACGAGACGAGACCAGATGGGATGGGATGGGATGGGATAGGATGGGATGGGATCAGATGAGATGAGATGAGATGAGAAGGGATGGGATGGGACGGGACAGAACGAGTCGAGACCAGACCAGACGGGATGGGATCAGATGAGATGGGATCGATGGGATGAGATTGGATGAGATGAGATCAGATGAAGCAAGGTGAACAAGAGCTTTCTAATAAAGTATCAATAAGAGGATTAATCTGCAATCCGAGTCAATCCAGAACGTCATTCCAGATGTTAGGAAAGTGAGGCAAAGAAAGGCAAGGCCAACTCAAGTTTTAATTAAACAACATACCTATCAGTGAGAGGATGGACCCGTGGATGGCTGTCAGGACACCTACAATCTGATTCCAGATGGAGTTCTGGGAAGACACCTGTATACAGTTCTTCAATTTCTCTATTGGTCAAAGTCTCCTGGTAGAAAAACATATCTTGCATACGTCCAACATACTGATTAGCTCCTGTAGAGTGAAAATGAATTTTACCAAAAACTTGTAACCTTAAAATGAATTATGCTAGGATCCATCAAAAATATTACTTGCATACTCCTTTCTTACAACCTGGTATAAAGTGTGAAAAACAAAATGTATAAGATGTCTTGGTATTGCAAAATTGGGTGACTTTACATACATGTAAGGGTCAAAAATAAGCAAGGCTTTACATGTCTCAACATTATAGCATCAACCAATATATATACATGGTAAATTACTAAATTACAGTTCATTTGTGCATAATTTTTCAAAAATGCATGTCTACCCCTCACCATCAGATGATCATAGTAATAATAATAATTTCAGTGCGGATGGTCAACTGCAAAATTTTGACTAACACACCCAAATAACTTGATTGAGACCCAAAAATGCTACCCATGAAAACCGGTTTTTACTTACACTACCATAAATGATACTGTTAAAATATTTTTTTACAATTTTGATGACTGATAGGTAAACCAAATGAACAATAATATCTGCTACTTGCAATTTTTGGAAAATGAAATTGAAATATGAACAATTTTTTACATTTGAGAGGGGCCTGGATGGCCAAAATGCAGGGACTGCTCGCTAGCCTGAAAACTCTCTAGTCTGACGGCTCGTTAATCCGACAGCTCGCTAATCCAACTTGTAATTCATTCTTGCCAATCCGAAAGGATAAAAAAGGCTCGCTAGTCTGAATATCAAAACAACTCACTAGTCCAAATTTTAAAAAGGGCTTGCTAGTCCTTCGCTAGTCCGAATTTCAACATAGGCTCGCTAGTCCAAATTTTAAAATAGGCTCGCTAGTACAAGTTTTTAAAAACAGCTCGCTAGTCCGAATAGGAAAAAATTGTGCATATTTCAATTACAGCTTTTTAACATTCAGACTATAAAGCCGTTTTCAAAATTCAGACTATAGAGCAGTTTTCAAAATTGACTAGCGAGCCTATTTTAAAATTCGGACCATCAGCGAGCCTATTTTGAAATTTGGACTAGCTAGCTGTTTTTAAAATTCAGACTGGCCAGTCGTTTTTAAAATTCAGATTAGCGAGCTGTTTCTAAAATTTGGACTGACAAGCTTATTTTCATATTTGGACTAACAAACCTTCAGACTAACGAGCTGTTTTCTCGGACTACTAAGCAAGCCTTTTTCAAGGTTATATTTTCCCCATTGACTAATGTGTCCGGACTAGCGAGCCTTTGGACTAGCAAGCTGTTGGGCTAGCGAGTCTTCGAACTGGCGAGGGACCCCCAAAATGCACCCTTTATTGGCTGTGCATCTGCATAAGCCATCTTTCCACAACATTTTGTAGTCTTACAATGTGTCACTTATTGAGAAAAATTGCCCCGGGGGTACTCAACTTTGAGGTATGCGCCATGTGCCATCAAAAAGACCCCGCTTTTTTTGGCTCACTCTCACCTAACGACCCCTATCTTTACCTCTTTACCGACTGTCACTCAAAGACCCACCATTTTCTTAATTTGATGTAATTTTTCAAAAAAATTTGCTAAAGTCGTTTAAAATGTCGAAAAAATCATGGAAAATTTTGATAATTTTTGACCATTTTGACCCGGAAAGACCCTAATTTTGGGTGAATTTCACCCAAAGACCCCCCATTTTTTGCACTTTGACT
Organism: Ophiothrix spiculata; assembly: GCA_000969725.1. Taxonomy (NCBI): domain Eukaryota; kingdom Metazoa; phylum Echinodermata; class Ophiuroidea; order Amphilepidida; family Ophiotrichidae; genus Ophiothrix; species Ophiothrix spiculata. Next base: position 35,257 of record JXSR01S031202.1, read on the forward strand.
TTGTCACATAGAGACCCCTACTTCCGAAGTGCTTGGTGGCACTCGTATGTCACTTGCATATGTGAGTACCCCCCCCCCTGGAAAAATTGATGGTAAAATGTGAAAGCACCAAATTGCAACCTGATGTACATGTAACCCATCTGCACTACAAAACAGGCAGAATAAAATCACAATTTCATGCATCCAAAATTGGTATCTGTTTACTCCTGCTGCTACTATCATCACCTGCTGCCAGACCTACAACTAGAGAATAAGTTGTCGCACAGTTATTGTACATACAATTATGGGGGCTGCTCTGGCAAAGAAAGTGAGAGGAAAGTCGCAAATCTACATTTTGAATAAATGGCATCTAAAGTAAAAAGAGGGTGGAAAAAGTCCAATTTTGTTTTTTTAAATAAAACTCATTCATGTATGAGTGTTTACCTATACTTGAAGTTTTGAACGTGAACTTTTCCGGCAAGTGCAGTTATTCACGGTTTATTGATTGCATATTGCTATTATACACTGAAGAGGTCAGTATCTTTGACCTCTACAGTGTATAATAGCAATATCATACACTGTAGAGGTCAGTATCTTTGAAATCATTTTCCAGCTCATTTTTATTGCAATATATTCAGTGGACTGCTTTGGATTTCAATCTCTAAATAAAGAATGGAAAAAGAAAGTGTGACATATTATATATCATTCAATAACTGAGATTATAGAGAATTAAAATATGTCATAAACTCAATTTTGATTTTTGTGACTTTCCTCTCATTTTGACAGAGCATCCCTCATATGTAGATTTGTCTCTTTTGTAGTGACACTTTAAGTCCTACAACATGTCTAAGATCAAAGATCCAAATCCCCATTTATTTTGATTCTTGAGGGTTTTTTCAGAGCATAATTGAATATTTGAACGACATACATTTACATCGCCAAGAGCTGCCTACGACTTATGCATTTATGCAGTTGATTTTCTTTTATAGTGACATGCACCTAAAGTTTCAGTAAAAAAAAAATTAACGAAAAGTCAAAAATAATTATCAATTCTACTGCTGTTTATAACTGTGGCCTAAAGTGGTTTTCCCTAGTAGCTACTTTCTGTTGACATGATGTGCTGCATAGGACTGGCCTTTAAATTAACCATTTTGTTGTAACGAAACAATTTGCCAAAGAGTCACAAGTGAATTCCATTGATATAGTTGTGGCCCATTTTTTTTCTCTCTGACTGTAGAATCTTTTATAGGTTTATCTAAGCACTCCATTCTTTGTAACAAACCAATTTGACACACAAAAAAACTGAGTTCCATTGGAGCACAATATAATTATGTTCCTGAAAGTTTTTTCTCTGGCTGTAGCTTAGCTTCTTTGACAGGTGTTTAAAATCAATTCAAATTCAATTGTAATTAAATGATTTGCGAAAAGTCACTTGTTTTCATTAATAGGATCTTTTGATGGAGTTCCGCTGATATAATCAGATATATATATGATGCTTGAAGGTTTAGAGAAAATATATATGACAAATCTAAATCTGCTAGGTTTACTTGCATATTGAAAATAACTTTTAAAAGTAACTGTATGTACAGTTGTGATATCTGTATTTAATGATACTGGAATATAAGATGAGCCATTCGTCTGTGTGTATGTTTGCGCATAACTCTGATACCCATATTGATCTCTACCAACTTGCTCCACGTATAGCCCCAAACCTCTTGAGTATTTGAGGTGTCCAGTCAAGGTCACTCAATATCAAAGGTCTGACAATACCGTATCCAATTTGTTTAATTATTGATTCAGTAGAAAATACATGATGACCCCCCCACCACCGTTAATATTACGGCAGTAGTAATTTTGACTTACACATAGACCTGGTCTAACTTTAAACCCAGTCTAAATCTTAAACCTCCTTTGAACACAAGGACCAATGTGTTTAACATTACCTGTAAGTCTCTGTCCTATCCTTGTCTCAGCGTTGGCGTTGTCCATAATTTGCCCAACAAGATTAGTGGTGTAAAACGGAGTGCCATCAATCTCCAAACCATTGATGAAAAAACTGATTTTAGTAGAAAATACCTGCAATTCAGAAAAACATATTAATAACATAACATAACAGGCAAAATTCATATAGCGCCAATTCCAATGAGATCATAGCGCATGTATATACACATAAAATATACCAAACACAAAAGCATGAAAGTAACCGAGGATAAAAATGTCTTGAGACCCTGTTTGAAACTATCGATGTTGATAGACTCATGCACATAACGAGGAATACTGTTCCAGCGGTCTGTGGTTTCAGAGAGAAGGCCCTGCGACAGCAAAGTATTTGTCCCCGACACATTTTTTTATCACCTTTATTATATCTAAACCTGACAAAAGCTTTATCATTCAATGAAAGCAGTGTAATGCTAGACACTGATGAGGCTATACCCTGGGATGCAGTCCCATTCTGGAGGCGATGCATATGTAAGGGTCAAAAGACCCTTTTTCAGCATCGCTATCACCAAAATACCTCACATTTTTTATAATTGTATGTGCTCTCACCCAAAGACACCATAAATTTTCATATTTTTCTCTCACCGAAAGCCAAATTTCACTCACCGAATGAAAAAAATTGTGCTCTCCCCGTAAAGACCCCTCACTTTTAGACCAATAAGACCTCATATTTTTGTATTTTTCTCTCACTGGATGCCAAAAATCATGCTCTCACTCGATGACCCCTCATTTTTTGAGCCTAAGCTCACACCGAATGCCCCTATTAGAGAAAGGCACCATCAGATATCACATGTATATACGAAGTCCACTAGTGGAGTATCTGCGACCCCTCCTCTATTAATCCTCTAGTGGAGTAATTGTGCACGATGTGCACGGATACTCCTCTAGTGGACTTTTGGCGCACGGTGCGCTAGAATAACCTTTCTCTATATAGGACGGTGGATTTTTTCAGCGCACGGGTCGCGGTAAATCCACTAGTGGACTTTCGGCGCACGATGTTTTAAAATAACCTTTCTTTATATAGGACGGAGGGGTTTTTCTGCGCACGGGTCACGTAAAATCCACTAGAGGAGTTTCGGCGCACGGTGCGCTAGAATCATCTTTCTCTATATAGTACGGTGGATTTTTTCAGCGCACAGGTCGCGGTAAATCCACTAGAGGAGTTTCGGCGCACGGTGCGCTAGAATCACCTTTCTCCATATAGTACGGTGGATTTTTTCTGCGCACGGGTCGCGGTAAATCCACTAGTGGACTTTCGGCGCTCGATGTTTTAAAACCATCTTTCTCTATATAGGACGGAGGGGGTTTTTTTCCCCCGAAATCTTTTCTGCGCACAGGTCGCGGTTAATCCACTAGAGGCCTGAGTTTCGGCGCACGGTGCGCTAGAATCATCTTTCTCTATATAGTACTGTGGATTTTTTCAGCGCACGGGTCGCGGTAAATCCACTAGTGGACTTTCGGCGCACGGTGTTTTAAAATCATCTTTCTCTATAATTTTATAGTGCGGTGGATTTTTTCAGCGCACGGATGCGGTAAATCCACTAGAGGAGTTTCGGTGCACGGTGCGCTAGAATCATCCACCAACTGTAACATGTGCGTTTCCACACTTGCAGAATCCATTTGGGATTTGGCTAATCCAATGAGTGACATGCCTAGAGTTCAATAGGCGTTTTTATAATCCGATGACTGATATTTCCAGTGATCTCGCTGCAATCGAATGAATGACAGTAGTAAAGTTCGATGAGTGTTTAATAATCCAATGACTGACATCAATGTGTACCTCTTTTAAAATCAACAAGGAGAATTTTATCTTTGCAATACCAAAAGTTGGAGTGACAGCAGCAAGGATCGATGAGATTAGGCAGTGTCGGTTTATCGTCAGGATCAAAAGGAACCACTTTCCAATTGATCGCGGGAAATTGATACGAAATTATTCTTAATATAATTTTCTGACACTGGTAAACTCTTTTAGTTTTAGTTTTTTAAATAAAAACTTTCGGTAGGTCTATAAATATATTATCATTTTGCACGATTTTAAATGAAGAGCGAAAAAGATCAAAATAGTAAAAAATCAAAAATAATGTTTGCGTCCGTTTTGCGTGCGCAAATATCAATGCACACTGAACGCATGCTGTTTACTTTGAACTTTGTGATCTGATCCCAACATTGTTTTCTAAAATTTGTAAATATTTCCTTTGTATTTTTGTATTGTTTTATATCTTTGTGTAACTAATTTATTACAATATCAGATTATTGTAATTGTATGAAGGTGTAAAACAAGGCTGTGTC
>JXSR01S031202.1:66244-78839 GCA_000969725.1 Ophiothrix spiculata
CTACTGATACTGATGATAACAATAAAGTTATCTACCGTTAAAATGGTTTCCTGTTAATTTGTTTATTTATTCATTCGTTTTATTCGGGTTATATTATTATTATATATTCACTGCTACTAATTACAGGCCATATTTAAGCTTAGTAATAATTATTCTCCTAATTTCAAAGAAAAGCAAATAATAAACGGGTACCTGTATTATTAATCGTGTTAAATAGGCTATGCATACTTTTAAAAGTCTAATCAGCAGCAAATAACACAGCAGATATAGCCATATGTGACTGTAGCCTTTCTCAAGTTTCAACCGGGTTTCAAGAAATTTGACGGATAAAATGAATATTGTAGCTGTCTTTCTATGTGCATCATTAACATATTTACTTCAACCATGTCTGGCGAATTATTGCATAAAAGGTGAGTTGATGGTTTTTATACCCAAATGTTACTACAATTAACTTGAGCCAGTATATGGAAATTTACTTTTCAACTTGAGTGTAGAATTGAAGGAATGGGATATTTAAAAATTGAACATCATCTACTATTTTGAGCCTTTTAAATACGTTGACATAGGCTACTTGGTTGTGTTATCCGAATTTTCTTCCAAGTGATTTGCCAGATGATTTTTTTCGATCATCCAACTAGAACGGCTTTCATATTGCTCATGATCATGTGGTCTTAATTCTTATCTTCCAGGCGATCATTGAAGTTCAAGCGATTTGCCAGATGATTTTTTTCGATTATCCAACTAGAACGGCTTTCATATTGCTCATGATCATGTGGTCTTAATTCTTATCTTCCAGGCGATCATTGAAGTCCAAGCGATTTGCCAGATGATTTCTTCGATTATCCAACTAGAACGGCTTTCATAATGCTCATGATTCGGGTCTTTATTCTTATCTTCCAGTCGATCATTGAAGTCCAAGCAGCGGCGTAGCTAGGGTGTCTGGCGCCCGGGGCAAGAATCGAAACTGGCGCCCCCCCCCCGCGGGAAAAAAACTAGCGCCCCCCTGTTCCCCCCCCCCAAAAAAAAAGCCAACAGCTTTGAAGAACGTCTCTTTTTTTGGCGAAAATGAGTAATTTCTGCTATATTTTGTCTAAAAAATTTCAGCGCAAAAAAAATTGCGCTTTTGGCAATAATATTTGCTTATTTAAGCTAAAAAAATACTGAAATTGTAAGGGCGTGCGGAGCGCGCAAAAAATTTAGGCAAAAATTGGCTAATTGCCTAATAAGGAAAGCCCTGGTGGGGGTCGAGGGGGCGAAGCTCCTGAAGCTATAGGGTTTTGCTGCATTTTATGCTTTTTTGTGGGGTTATATGAAAGCCCCGGTGGGGGTAGAGGGGGCGAAGTCCCCTGAAGCTTTAGGGTTTTACTGCATTTTGTGGGTATATGAATATGTATGATGATATTTGAGGGCCGCAAAAGTATTCTTTTCTCTTCTCCTTTTTTTCTCCCCTCTTTTCCCCTTTTTTCTTTCTCTTCTCTTTTTTCCTTTTTGTCATTTCAGCGCCCCCCTGCGGGTGGCGCCCGGGGCACGTGCCCCCCCTTGCCCCCCCCTTGCTACGCCACTGAGTCCAAGCGATTTGCCCGATGATTTCTTCGATCAACCAACTAGAACGGCTTTCATAATGTTCATGATCCGGGTCTTTATTCTTATCTTCCAGGTGATCATTGGAGCCCAAGCGATTTGACGGATGATTTCTTTGATCATGTCATAGAGGAATGGGCAGAGATGGTTAGCCGTCACGATGTTGATGATATGGTAGCTAAATACACAGACAATGCTGCGGTCATCTATGAAGATCGGGTGCTAAATGGACGCATCGGTAAGACATAATATGTGATGGCTCACCCGAAAGAGGGGACTTTGCAGATGATATCAATTTTGATTTTATCATTTCATCTGTTAATGCATTTTCTAAGCTTTAAAATGACACCTTACTTGTTGAAATTGGCAATCAAATTTTACAAAAGAAAATCTGTAGGAAATTTTTATTATTTTCTTTATTTTTTGCCGCCTATTTTCGCCATTTTCTCGATAAGTGTTCTGTCGCAAAGTCCTCCCTTTCGGGGTGAGTCATCACATATACAAACCCATATGCACAAAAGAGGTTTAAGATTTAGACCAGGTTTTAAGTTAGACCTGCGGGGTAGAGGTGGTCGTAGCTAACGATGGGTTCTGGTCTTACGATGAGTTAAAAATGCATTTTAACGTTAGTGAAATCGACCCCGAGTCAAATTTACTACCATAAAAGGACATTTTGAAGCAGTGTTGAACTCTAGCTGCTTTAAAATATTGACGATTCAACCAAAACTCTTACAAACAAAATATGACAATATTGGTTGAGAAAAAATATATATTTAACTGCAAAACAAAATTTCACTTAAACCAGGTCTAACTTTAAACCTGGTCTAACTCTTAAACCTCTTTTGTGCATGCGGACCTTAGAGTTAACAAATGTTTCAGAAAATCCCTTAACTCTTATAATCTTAAGAGCACCTTTAAAGGGGACATTGGAGCACCCTTAAAAGTTGTCCTCAAGTCATCATGGGTATTCTAAAGCTCATATTTATTCATTAAAACTGTGATTTAGCTAAACATCTTTCTGGAATACGGAATATGTTCATAAAAATGTCGACAAAGTTTATATTCTGGCCTTTATTCCATACAGCCATCAGAGAAGACTACAGAGATTGGTTTAATGCGACTGATGTTTCGGGAATTAAGGTGACCCTCCTGGACGGTGGTATGCTGGGTGATGACTACACATTCCTGATCAATGAACATTGTTACAATGATAGACCTATAGGAGGATTCAAGTAAGTATGTAGTTCTATGGATAATACATGTAACAGACTGTAGTATCATTCCGTACCTGCATAAAACTACTTTGATGGATTTTATGATTGTCTGTAGTCCTGATCTAAACAAACAATATCATGCATAAGTAAATTGGTAAATGTCCCTCCTGGGGTCTCTCCACCCCTGCTAATTACACCCTGGTCACATAAGCTGCAACACCACAAACCCCACAACGCCCGTGTTATAGCTTGTAATGAGACTGAGTGTCCTCCATAACCAGGCGTCCGGGTCTAATTGAACTACACGGAATAAGTCGCAATCGATGATTTATTGATCGCACATGTACAAGTACGTTCTACACTATTTAATAGTAGCTAGGACATTTCAGTCACACGGACGCTGTATTTCATTACACCTGTATGACATCGGTCGGACACCTACTATTAGCGGCCAAATGTATTTGGTCTCCGGTCGGCGTCCCGTTGCCCGATTTGGAAAATTTAGCAAAGTTTGGACATCGGTGTATTTGGTTTCGAGTTACGCATCAAACGGGAAACCAAATACACTTGTCCTTGATCGATGGTTATGTGTCCATACCTGAAGACATCGTATACAAACCGCAAGGTTTTAATTTGGAATTAAATTCTTGTGGCATGCTTCCGGCGTCTCTACGGCTCGCAGACACCGGCCGGTATCCGATCGGCGTCTGCTAAATTGACGCCGTAAACACATCGTAACCTCACTGCAACTTGTGACCAGGGTAATCCGCCTAGGTTAGCCTATACTTCTTCCGACTTGGAATCTACGATAGAGACTCGACTCTTTAGAACGGAAATGACTATCATGGGGCAACAGTATGTACATCAATATCATGTACGGCAATCTACACACGGGAGTGCAAATCCAGATAAATGCGCATCTCCATAAGCCACTTTGCAGTAGACTGTGGCTACGCGGGTGTTAAGGCCAGATTCCTTGTATCCGTTTGTGGTGTGGTTGCGGTGGGTTTTGCTCTGTAAGGGTACTAGTAGTTGTATAATGTAAAGCACATGATTGCATGATATCAGTTTGAAGTTTAGATTCAACTTTTGACCATCCGTTTTCGATCCGGTTCCGCATGCTGTGCGTTTTGAATCGATACAATGCATGGTTTTCAGCGAGACTGAGTGATTCTTTTTATCCGGTCCGTTTGCGATGTGACATCCGAAACACATGCGTTTACTTGAATCGGTCCCGGAGCGACTCATCCGTTTTAAGTGCGTTTTGGTCATGCGGAAACTTTTCAGTGTATATGATGAAATGGACTCGCATTGAACGGAAGGACAAAATTGAATCTCAGCTTCAACAGTTACCAACTGATACCAATCAGCTCCATCAGGCTTCATTCAATCGTGTGCTTTAAATTATACAACCTTACAGTGCAAAACGCACCACAAGCGCACTGCAAACGGATAAATGGAATCTGGCCTTAAGATCCGGATCAGTGTAAGTGGTCTACGGAGATGCGCACTGGATCATGTTGCACTCCACTGCCGTATAGATTGCCCCATTGACCTTAGTGCCTTCTTTCTTTACTTTCAAACTACACTGGCTTTCATTTCAGGGCATTGGTGATTTTTAGTCACGTGCATGGAGGATTCCAAAATCATCTACAGGCGATGATGGAGCATGGGAAAAATAAATGCGGTACAGGCCCTGAGTCTCGTTTCCCGAATCGTCAATTTTAGAATAGGCCTGTAAAAGGCAGTATTATACTCCACGTTCAATCTCTTGTTCAACACGGCGGTATTATTTTCTTCTTTATCAAATTTTGATTTTATTTCATTCAGGGCGTTGGTGATTTTTAGTCACGTGGATGGAGGATTCCAAACTCATCTACAGGCGATGATGGAGCATGGGAAAAATAAATGCGGTACAGGCCCTGATTCTCGTGTCGCGAATCGTCAATTTTACTAGACCTGTAATACCACATAGAATCTTTCTAAGGTAACGGACTTCAAGTCTAGTTTACCGTCACGCAGAGACTTTTAATTGGCCTTTCCCTGGGGCCTATCAGAATGCTTGTAACACTCAGAAAGTATGATCATTTTTTTAAGATGTCCCACTACCTAGGGAGCAAAACAGGTTTGCCTGCTACGAGATATTATTTTAATGTGTCCTATCTAGATGAGTGCTATGGACCATACGTAACATCACTAGGGTGGACACAAAATCAGTCTGTTGCATGGGACCCTGCAGGAGGGGGGTAAAAGTCATTGCAGGAGGCAAATTTGAAAATTGGTCAAATCTTCTTCAAAACCATTCTAACATGTTCCTTTCATCATAACGAACCAGAAAAAGTATACTTTGCCCATCTCTGATGAATGTTTAAAGAGTTATATCCGAAAACATGCAAGGTCATACCAAGGGTCATGAGATTGGCTTATCGAAGTCAACAATTTCATAAGTGTCCGATTTTGTTCATTATTATGTTCTGAGCTGACCGATTTCCAAAAAAATCGGACAGGGATATCGGACAGGATACAAAATATTAGATTTTGAACATAATAACGCTAAAATTGGATGGATTTTTTCGCATGATACTCAAAGATATTGGTCTTGCTATGAGTTTTAGAAATATCGAGCTCGACGCTGCGCGTCTCGCACGATATTTCGTAAAACTCATAGCTCGACCAATATCTTTTTGTATCATGCTCAATCCATCCAATTTTATATCAAAATGGTCTTAAATTATTCCTCCTGCAAAACTGTCTGCACAAAGTAATATTTTCCAATGTCTACGATCATTTGTTGCAATGGTTACAGGTCAATATATAGTTTTTGTTATTTTTATTTGGAAATAAGGAGTTTTGCTTGATACCATAGAAACAATTGATCAAAGACGTTGGAAAATACGAGTTTTGCTTGATACCATAGAAACGATCGATCAAAGACGTGGAAAATATTACTTTGTGTAGACAGTTTTGCAAGACGAGTAATTTGAGACCATTTTGAACAAAATCGGACACTTTTAAAATGTTTCTCCCATAGGCCCAACATGTGACCCCTGTTATTATACCCTTCATGTTTTTGGATATATCTCAAAAACCCTTGAACAAAATTTGACCAATGTTGAAATATGCCCCCTGCAATGACTTTTACCCCCCTCCAGCTTGGTCCCATGCAACGGACTGATTTTGTGTCCAACCTAGCGATGTTACCTATGGTCCATAGAACCCATATAGATAGGGCACATTAAAATAATTTCTCGTTGCAGTTTTACCCCCAAAATGGGGTTTTGCTCCCTAGATACACTGTGTCGTCAGCAGAAATGTTTTGTTCATTATAATTAATTTCATTAACCTTAAAATTCTAGAACATGACAAATGACAAGGATTTAATTTGCAATAGAATCATGTTAATTGTAGTAAACGGTGGTAATTTTTTAAATGTAAAATAATAATAAAACTGAGCTATATAGACACTCATTATTGTTGACCTTTTTTTTTGACAAATGACTAATGATCCATTAGAACGGTGTCTTACTATCAGAAAAAATAGTTGCATTTTTAAAACTGTTTGTCATCCATGTACTGCAGTTGAGATCTTTACCTTACCTGCCCTTCGTGAATGAGACACGCTCAAATGTATTGTACTTTGTAGTTGGATGGTTACCTGCCCTTCTTGATTAAGACACGCTAAAATGTACTACAGTTAGACGGTTAACTACCCTTCTTAAATGAGACACACCCAAATGTACTGCAGTTGGATGGTTACCTGCCCTTCTTAAATGAGACACACCCAAATGTACTGCAATTAGACGGTTAACTGCCCTTCTTAAATGAGACACTCCTAAATGTACTGCAGTTGGATGGTTACCTGCCCTTCTTAAATGAGACACACCCAAATGTACTGCATTTGGATGGTTAACTGCCCTTCTTAAATGAGACACACCCAAATGTACTGCAGTTAGATGGTTAACTGCTCTTCTTACATGAAACACTCCTAAATGTACTGCAGTTGGATGGTTAACTGCCCTTCTTAAATGAGACACACCCAAATGTACTGCAGTTGGATAGTTACCTGCTCTTCTTACATGAGACACACCCAAATGTACTACAGTTGGATGGTTACCTGCCCTTCTTAAATGAGACACTCCCAAATGTACTGCAGTTGGATGGTTACCTGCCCTTCTTAAATGAGACACACCAAATGTACTGCAGTTGGATGGTTTACTGCCCTTCTTAAATGAGACACACCCAAATGTACTGCAGTTGGATGGTTACCTGCCCTTCTTAAATGAGACACACCCAAATGTACTACAGTTGGATGGTTACCTGCCCTTCTTAAATGAGACACACCAAATGTACTGCAGTTGGATGGTTAACTGCCCTTCTTAAATGAGACACACCCAAATGTACTGCAGTTGGATGGTTACCTGCCCGTCTTAAATGAGACACACCCAAATGCACTGCATTTTGATGGTTAACTGCCCTTCTTCACCTAAATGTACTGCAGTTGGATGGTTACCTGCCCTTCTTAAATGAGACACACCCAAATGTACTGCAGTTGGATAGTTACCTGCTCTTCTTAATTGAGACACACCCAAATGTACTGCATTTGGATGGTTACCTGCCCTTCTTAAATGAGACACACCTAAATGTATTGCAGTTGGATGGTTACCTGCCCTTCTTAAATGAGACACACCCAAATGTACTGCAGTTGGATGGTTGCCTGCCCTTCTTAAATGAGACACACCCAAATGTAGTGCAGTTAAGTGCCCTTCTTAAATGAGACACACCCAAATGTACTGCATTTGGATGGTTAACTGCCCTTCTTAAATGAGACACACCCAAATGTACTGCATTTGGATGGTTAACTGCCCTTCTTAAATGAGACACACCCAAATGTACTGCAGTTGGATGGTTACCTGCCCGTCTTAAATGAGACACACCCAAATGCACTGCATTTTGATGGTTAACTGCCCTTCTTACATGAGACACACCCAAATGTACTACAGTTGGATGGTTACGTGACCTTCTTAAATGAGACACACCCAAATGTACTGCAGTTTGATGGTTAACTGTCCTTCTAAATGAGACACACCCAAATGTACTGCGGATGGATGGTTACCAGCCCTTCTAAAATGAGACCCTCCCAAATGTACTGCATTTGTATGGTTAACTGTCCTTCTTAAATGAGACACAACCAAATGTACTGCAGTTGGATGGTTAACTGCCCTTCTTAAATGAGACACACCCAAATGTACTGCATTGGGATGGTTAACTGCCCTTCTTAAATGAGACACACCCAAATGTACTGCAGTTGGATGGTTACCTGCCCTTCTTAAATCAGACACACCCAAATGTACTGCGGATGGATGGTTACCAGCCCTTCTTAAATGAGACACTCCTAAATGTACTGCAGTTTGACGGTTACCTGCCCTTCTTAAATGAGACACTCCCAAATGTACTGCAGTTGGATGGTTACCTGTCCTTCTTAAATGAGACACTCCTAAATGTACTGCAGTTGGATGGTTACCTGCCCTTCTTAAATGAGACACACCCAAATGTACTGCAGTTGGATGGTTACCTGCCCTTCTTAAATGAGACACACCCAAATGTAGTGCAGTTGGATGGTTATCTGCCCTTCTTAAATGAGACACTCCCAAATGTACTGCATTTGGATGGTTAACTGCCCTTCTCAAATGGGACACATCCAAATGACTGCTTTTGGATGGTTAACTGCCCTTCCTAAATGAGACACACCAAAATGTACTGCAGTTAGACGGTTAACTGCCCTTCTTAAATGAGACACACCCAAATGTACTGCAGTTGGATGGTTAACTGTCCTTCTTAAATGAGACACTCCAAAATGTACTGCAGTTGGATAGTTACCTGCTCTTCTTAATTGAGACACACCCAAATGTACTGCAGTTGGATGGTTAACTGCCCTTCTTTAATGAGACACTCTCAAATGTACTGCAGTTGGATGGTTACCTGCCCTTCTTAAATGAGACACACCTAAATGTACTGCAGTTGGATGGTTACCTGCCCTTCTTAAATGAGACACACCCAAATGTACTGCAGTTGGATGGTTAACTGCCCTTACACCCAAATGTACTGCAGTTGGATGGTTAACTGCCCTTCTTAAATGAGACACTCCTAAATGTACTGCAGTTGGATGGTTCTACAGTTGGATGGTTAACTGCCCTTCTTAAATGAGACACTCCCAAATGTACTGCAGTTGGATGGTTAACTGCCCTTCTTAATAGAGACACATGTACTGCAGTTGGATGGTTAACTGCCCTTCTTAAATGAGACACACCCAAATGTACTGCATTTGGATGGTTAACTGCCCTTCTTAAAAGAGACACACCAAAATGTACTGCAGTTAGACGGTTAACTGCCCTTCTTAAATGAGACACACCCAAATGCACTGCAGTTGGATGGTTACCTGCCCTTCTTAAATGAGACACTCCCAAATGTACTGCAGTTGGATGGTTAACTGCCCTTCTTAAAAGAGACACTCCCAAATGTACTGCAGTTAGATTGTTACCTGCCCTTCTTAAATGAGACACTCCCAAATGCACTGCAGTTGGATGGTTACCTGCCCTTCCAAATGTACTGCAGTTGGATAGTTACCTGCTCTTCTTACATGAGACACACCCAAATGTACTGCAGTTGGATGGTTAACTGCCCTTCTTAAATGAGACACACCCAAATGTACTGCAGTTGGATGGCTAACTGTCCTTCTAAATGAGACACACCCAAATGTACTGCGGATGGATGGTTACCAGCCCTTCTTAAATGAGACACACCAAATATACTGCAGTTGGATGGTTAACTGCCCTTCTAAAATGTGACACACCCAAATGCACTGCATTTTGATGGTTACCTGCCCTTCTTAAAAGAGACACTCCCAAATGTACTGCAGTTGGATGGTTAACTGCCCTTCTTAAATGAGACACTCCTAAATGTACTGCAGTTGGATGGTTAACTGCCCTTCTTAAATGAGACACACCCAAATGTACTGCAGTTGGATAGTTACCTGCTCTTCTTACATGAGACACACCCAAATGTACTACAGTTGGATGGTTACCTGCCCTTCTTAAATGAGACACTCCCAAATGTACTGCAGTTGGATGGTTACCTGCCCTTCTTAAATGAGACACACCAAATGTACTGCAGTTGGATGGTTTACTGCCCTTCTTAAATGAGACACACCCAAATGTACTGCAGTTGGATGGTTAACTGCCCTTCTTAAATGAGACACTCCTAAATGTACTGCAGTTGGATGGTTACCTGCCCTTCTTAAATGAGACACACCCAAATGTACTGCAGTTGGATGGTTAACTGTCCTTCTAAATGAGACACACCCAAATGTACTGCGGATGGATGGTTACCAGCCCTTCTTAAATGAGACACTCCCAAATGTACTGCATTTGGATGGTTAACTGTCCTCCTTCTTAAATGAGACACACCCAAATGTACTGCAGTTGGATGGTTAACTGTCCTTCTTAAATGAGACACACCAAATGTACTGCAGTTGGGTGGTTAACTGTCCTTCTTAAATGAGACACTCCCAAATGTACTGCAGTTAGATGGTTAACTGCCCTTCTTAAAAGAGACACTCCCAAATGTACTGCAGTTGGATGGTTACCTGCCCTTCTTAAATGAGACACACCCAAATGTACTGCAGTTGGATGGTTAACTGCCCTTCTTAAATGAGACACTCCCAAATGTACTGCAGTTGGATGGTTACCTGCCCTTCTTAAATCACACCCAAATGTACTGCAGTTGGATGGTTAACTGCCCTTCTTAAATGAGACACTCCTAAATGTACTGCAGTTGGATGGTTACCTGCCCTTCTTACATAAGACACTCCCAAATGTACTGCAGTTAGATTGTTACCTGCCCTTCTTAAATGAGACACTCCCAAATGCACTGCAGTTGGATGGTTACCTGCCCTTCGTAAATGAGAAGGGCCAAAATAGTGATAATATGTCTAAAACAGATACATCTTGTAATGATAAGAAAGACAGTACTAATGATGTTAAATATAATGATTCAAAGACAGACCTCATTATTAACACTAATTAGTTCACACTTAGGGGATCTAAATGATAATGATGTAGATTATATTGATTGTGATACTAGTAACATGGATAGGCCCAGTAAGTTATAATTCAATCCATATAGATTTAATGATAATGGTAATTTTATTTATGACAATAGCTGTGAATATTTCACAAATCATGAATTTAATCAGACATTAAACAAATTGGAAAATGAGTTCTCAATATTAAACTTAAACATACGTAGCATACCCAAAAAGGTAGATAAATTAAAAGAATATTTAAGTATAATTAAACATAAGTTTTCAATCATAGCGGTACAAGAGACTTGGTTTAAATCGGACACGTCCCTTGACTACTTTAACCTTATTAATTACAGCTTAGAGACAACAAATCGAATAGACTCGCAAGTAGGTGGTGTAGCACTTTATATATCAAATAATATTGACTATAAATTAAGAAATGATCTTTGTACTCAAAATGAAATTTTTGAATCATGTTTTATTGAAATTAACATGTCACATACTAAAAGTAAAAATATAGTTGTTGGAACTGTGTATCGACATCACCATCATAGCATTAATGAATTTAATAATCAAATTGAAGATATTATAAACAAAATTAGTATTGAAAACAAGTTATTGTATCTGACTGGCGATTTCAACATTAATATTCTTAAAGATAATGAAAAGAATATAAATGATTTTATTAACATGATGTATTCTTATTCACTCTATCCTCTAATTCTTAGACCAACACGTATTACAGCTAAGAGTGAAACATTAATAGACAATATTTTTACAAACGACTCTAAGAATACCAGTGGTATCCTAATTTTAGATACTAGTGATCATTTACCAAATTTTACTTTGACTAAAACGAACGTTGGCAAATCTAAAGTTAAAAATCAAAAGAAAACTAGAGATCTTTCAACTAAAAATATTAACAACCTAAAAAACTGTATGTCAAACTTTAATTGGAAGGAGAGTCTCCATATAGTTGATAATGTTAACACTTTATATGATCAATTTATTAAAATGTTCACTGAAATGCTAGATAAACATACACCACTGAAAAATAAAAGGACAAAATCTAATACTAAGTCTAAATTACCATGGATATCAAAAGACATGCTAAAAATGATCAATAAGAAAAACAAACTATACAAACAATTATTTAAAAAAACTCCACTAAATAAAACTAAATACAAAACTTTAAGTAATAAACTTAATAAACTTCTAAGATCTGCTAAAAAGAAATATTTTGCTGAACACTTAGAAAAAGAGAAACATAATATTAAAAACACATGGAAAATACTTAATAATGTGTTAAACAAAGATCAAAAGAAACCATGTAGCAATGAATTTAACTTAAATGAAAAAATAATCAATAACCCTGAACAAATTCCTAATCACTTTAATGATATTTTCATAAACATAGGGCCAAATCAAGTTTCACAAATACCTGACACTAAAGTACACTTTTCAACTTATTTAAGTAATCCTATTCAAAACAGCATGTATTTTAGTATAATAACAGAAGATGAAATAAATAATGTAATTCAAAAATTAGACGCTAAAAAGAGCACAGGTCATGATGAAATTTCACCATTACTTATAAAAAAACTCGCAAATGAATTAAGCTTAGAGTTCCTCTCTCTATTATATTTAACAAGTCATTAGAAACTGGAATAATTCCTGATCAACTAAAAATTGCCAGAGTTGTTCCTGTGCATAAAAAGGA